>BMAO01022846.1:42876-215715 GCA_019973975.1 Trichonephila clavata
AAAACACCTGAATTTGTTTGTAATAGTTTGCATAATAAAGGCTTGTATTGATAACTCAAATCAAAGGCGCAATAGCCCATAAGAGCCAAGGCCTATGGTGCTCCGTATTAGTTTTTCCTGGTCTTGGGCACTGAGGTGCATGAGTAGATGTTCCGTTCAGGTGGTTAGTCTGACGCAAAACCCCAGTGTTAAATTCCCGGGCAAGCTTGGTACTCATTTATCGACCCACTGAAGGGATGAAAGTCGGGTCGACCTTGTCCGCCCAGGGTTTGAGCCCCGGACATGTGTCGCTGAAACGTGATGCACTGCCACTCGGCCACTGGGCTACGATTATATTGATAACTTCTGTATAATATGCTCTGTATTAATTTATAAAACAGAAATGTACAAATAGAAGCCTTAGTTTCCATAGCAATTATTCAATAGAAGCGATTTTCAAAAATTTTATTCCTTGAATTATCGTTTTTTGCATGCATTATCTATTTTCTAAAGATGATATCACCTCAAGAAACTAAAAAAAAAAAAAAATAGTGTGACTGGCTCAAAATCACTTTCAAATATGAATTTTTATTTATATAAGCGATAGATCTCGTAATTCTGACCTGTAGTTTAGTAACAAGGATGATACCAGAGCTCGTATATATATATGAGTATACTTCACATATTTGATATGAACTATCTTCGATGAAATCAAAACTGGCACGATTTGAAGCCCGCTGTTTGTGATCACATCACTAGACTTCCATAACCCAAATATCAATTCTAGTGCAAACATAAAAATTAAAATAAAAAGCATTGCATATTTCTAATTTTTTAGTGAAAAAAAAATACGAAATAAATTTTTTTGTAAAAAGTCATGCAATTAAAATCTAATATAATTTCCTATTTTCATATCAAGCCATTTATTCAATAGAAATCAATTCCTTTTTGTAATACTTAATTATCTAATGAAAATTAGTCATTTTCATTTTTCAACTTTCTTTTAGATTAAAAAAACTGCATTTCATGATAGGTTTCTGTTGTATAATCGTAGATATAAAAATCTGTATTATGAGGAATAATTCTACTTAATTAGCAGATTTTCTATTTTCTATTAAAATATTTTATATAGCTTTTATTTTTTAGTCGATATTATATTCTGATTATTAGGTGCGTCGAGGCTTAAATCTTGATTTGATCAAAGGTTCATCATGTGAAATTCAGCAAGTATAAATTATTACATGAAACAAAAACAAAGAAAGAGGAATTCAACTGTCATAAACTTTTTCTGAATAGGTGAAAAACATACTATTTAATTTTAACTGTAATAAATTTCAGCAAATTTTAATTTCTTACAAATTAAGAGAAATACATGATTGTTTCAGAGTTAATTATAGTCTCTTTTATTAGTTGTACTAATTTTTGTACCGTATCCATAAAACTTAACGCTATTTTAGTTCCTTGATATTATATGACAGAATCGAATGTGATATGTGTGTGTTTTGATATTGTTTATTACTTATTCACATTTTAAGTTCTGAAACTAACAAAATGCTATTCATCATTTTTTTAAACGCTATGATTTACCAACAAATCTAAATCTAATGCTAACAGTTTTTAAATATTGTCTATGGCCAAGGAACAAATCTTAATCCGATGTTGATTAAAACATCCATTTTTGTTTGAAAGGAGAAAAGTGATTTGGTAAACATTATTTTTTGAACATTTTCATTTTGTAAAATTTCTGTTGATATAATATATCTTGTCTTTAACAATAATAAAATAAATTTTATATTATATTCCAAGTTTCTGACATGGATATAATGTTTATTATCTTCTTAGAAAACTGTGGTTTGAGGAACATATTTATTTTAATATCTTCCGTTGCATATACGCAATTCTATTTCAAATTTTACATCGATATTCGAAATATGTTAATTTCAATTTTGGAAGTAGGTTTAGTTATTTAAATATCGTTAAATCTTACAGGGACACATAGAGCAATAGCATTAAAATCGATTTATTTCTCATCTAAGGCCTCTGAAAGGAAAAATATGCAACACTCATAAAGCGAATCATTTTACAGTCGAAGAAATCTGACTGCCTTCTACCAAGGCTATCTTGAAGACATCTTATTTAGAAAGCCTTGCTTCTACTCCCCTCCGGGGAACGAACTTCGGCCTTGAACCCCCCCCCCCCGAGAGAAAAGCGACAAAGAAACACTCCAGTTAAAACTGTTGTTCCTACCCTCCTTCTCATGTGTCGCTGACGGATCTACATTTTCTGTTTCCTTTCAGAAACACAGAAAGAGAAAAAGCACAGCTCATTGAGCATCGTTATCTCCTGAGTTAGAAAGAGGAGGGGTCTTTTTGTATAACTAGTATAGCCGGCAAGTTTCCAGTGCTTCAACAATATGATGGACAATACTACCCTATGCAGGAATCACTTCCTGGAAACACCATAAAAGTTTGCAGGCAGCGACCATAAATCTTGGTTGTCCTTCTGCCCTCTCAAATGGGAAGAGTCAGTTAAATGTTTAACCCCCCCCCCTTGGTTTTCCATTTTACTTAGCATCGACAAAAGTCAAATTCTCATCTTAGATAATGTAGCACTTATAGTGTTGCATAAGAAAATGAAATTCTCATGAAAAATGCAAGGAAGGGGAAAAAAACATGGAAAAGCCCCGACAGTAAGGAGTAAAATCGAAGTGCCAATTATAAGAAAAACGTCAAATATAGAAAGTTGTAAAATATATATCAGCCAGCGATACAAGTGGCACATTTCCAATACCGAAATTACAAAAGAAATTTATTCGACTCCTTTTGCGTGAAAACTATAAAAAAAATTCTGATGAAATGAGTTTAGTAATTATAATTCTTTCTGAATATTTATATGGAGTTGAAAAAAGAAAACAATACTTTAAAAAAAAACATTTTATATTTCAGTCTAAGCCTGAGAAGCAAGTGTAATGAATTCAGTCTCTTGTATCTGAAGTCAATGGAGAATCCCAGTATGTTGGATTTAAATTCACAAAAAATTATTATAAATATACTGTAAATCTATTTAACATAAAGGATGGATTTGTGTTTGATCTGTATAAAAAAACTATTGATGAGTTTTATTGAAATTCAATTAAAATATTCTTTACTATCTAGACTAGACTGAAATAAAAGCTTTGTCCGAAATCATAAAATTAAGATGTCCATCTTAATAAACATATTTTGTTTATATTTTTTTCAAGAACATTTGTTTTCTATTTTCTTGTTAATTAGTGTTGCAAAGTGATAGTAAAAATTTTCCAGCTTTTTTTCCAGCAGTCTCTAATAGCGAGTTTGGCTGCGGTAGCCAAGTGGTCAAGGTATCGGAACATGGCATGTATGCCATGAGTTTGAGCCTAGTACCACTAAAGACCCGCGGTGTAGGGGAGCAATGCACGTTAAATCTGTCGAGAGTTCAAACGTCCTCCCGTTGGTGTGGTAGTTAGGAGAGGGGGATGCCAGCTCAGGTGCCGTCCTCGTCACTTGACCGTGGTTCAAAATGACGAGGTCCGTCACCAAAAACCCTCGTGTAGCTGAACAGAGTGACGTTAATATTCACTCACTCACTGATAGCGAATTTTTTCTCTTTGTGAAGCTCCAATTATTCCTACATAAAAACATTTAAGAATGAAATAAATTTGACATTTTTAATTAATATGACAATTACCTAAAACTATTGCAACAAATTTTAATGCATCTTTCGCAACAGGCAATACATTTAAAAAAATTGAATTATTCTCAAATTATACATAATTCATTGACAAAAGAATGAAATAAATTATTTAAAATATATTTAATTAATTAAAAAAGTTCGATTGTATTAATTTTAAAAGTAAATTTTAGAAAATATATAGCACACTAATGAGTATTTCTGGCGGTAGTTTTTTTTTTTTAAAAAAAGGAAGAAAGCTATAGAAATTTTTAGAAATATTCCCCAAATTTCAATCGGACAGATAGTTGCATTTTTAAGAATAGCATTAAAACTACGTTTGTACTTGTATAAATGAATTTTGAAAAACGGAATGCAAAGGATAAAACATTGAATTTGATTCTTTTCTCCCTATAGTGAATGTGGTGTTGTGTGGCATTAGAAGAATGATATACCATCTTTCGTCATCGTCTTCCCATCAAAACAATTTACAGAGTTAACTTTTCCAATAATTAAATATTGATTAACATATTTTAAATTTGAAACAAGTCTGAAAAATGTAAATAAAATTATTCAAGAAAGTAGTTAATTTTAGAACTGGAATAGTAAATAAGAGGATCAAGTGTATCCACTAAAAATTTGACATATTTTGATATTAAGGGAGGGGACTAGGAAAAATTGAGTGATAAAAATATTCTTTCTTTCTTTTTTTTTTAATAAGACATATCTTCAAAATAACCAAAACCTGCTTATAACAATTGACAACCCATGCGTAATTCTATTCAAGTGAGTTATTGAAGGAAAACGAACTAAAAGAAGGTAAAAAATTGTATTAATCTTTCACAGAAAAAGTTCCAAAATTTAAAAAAATGAAGAAAAGTATACATTTTTTTCACTAAAATAAAATTTTTAGTAAAAAATCTTATTATTTTTTTAGTATTTTATTTGCAGATTTGTATAAATCAAATATTTATTTTTACCTTAAAAGTTATTATATGAAGTAATCAAAAATAGTTTTATTGTAAAAATATTATAGAAAAAAATAATACAAATAAAGAATATATAAAATATACAGCATGTAATAAATAAAGGAGATAAGAGAAAAAAACTTTAAAAAATTAAACTTTTTCAATACTATTTTCTAAAATTTCTATAATTTTTAATTTTACATTTAAGTAACAAAAATTAATAAATTTCAAAAAATATCAAGTGTCCCAAAAGAAAATTGGAATTTTTACTTTTAAAAGAAATTAAAAAAATAAGGAACTGTGTTTTTGTGACGTTTAATATGCATAAAAAATTTCTATTTTAATTTCTTCAAACACTAAAAATATTATCCTAAGAATCTTTAAAAATTTATTATGCAAAATAAGCTCAAAACTGCTTCGGAAGGGAAAATATATGTTTTTTTTCGTAATTTTAAAATTTTCTAGACTATTTCTGACATTTTTATATTTCATGATGGATTTATATGAGTAATTGACGTTCTCAACAAAAGTTTTACACCTGAATAATGGGATTTCATCGTGCTAAAGTGTTATTGCGTTTTCAATACATTCGGAAGTTCGGTCATTTAGTAAGCCAAAATAGATTGCTTTGCTTGAAGTTTGATAGATAAAAGGAACAAACAAGGCCGGACGTGTAATGCGCAATTTCGTTGGCAGCATCTATTCCTATTTTTTACTGAGTTGGAATTCAAATTTCTCTGTTTTGGGGTTGCTATATTTGGCTCTCTATGAATTATTGGCTACTTTCAACATAATTACAATAAAAAGTGCGAAGTATTGTATTTTTTAAATATGCTGTGTTGAGTGTGTGTTTCAGTATGTGTGAATCTAATAACCTATTATAAATATTGTGCGTTTATTGTTTATAACTTTACTACTGAACAATTTCAATGTTTTTGCAATTTTTGTATGAATTTTAAGATATAAATATGTTTTTATTGTTTATTTGTTGTATGGACAAGTTCTACCGTAAAGCTTACTATGGGGGCGCTGCGGTCATTAAATACCCTCAACTTCTTCCGGTTTCATCAAAATAACATTGTTTTGTATACAAACTTAAGCAGAAGTAATTTTAATTTTCCTTGCATTTCTTAAGCAGAATTTTTAGCCTTTTAAAATTACCGACATGAAAGAGAGTAAACTATGCACTCTTTGTTCCACATGTGGATCTTTTTCTGAGAACCTCTACGAATTTTTAAATCACCGTTTAATTTACCGCTGTCCTACGAGTCTATCCACATGGCTATAATAGGAGACTACTTTGCAACCGAAAAATTGGTAAGCGAGAGTTAAATCTGTGTTATTTAATAAGCATTTCATTACAACTTTGTGTTTAAATGATATTATTCAAATTTTGTTGTGCTTTTTCGAAATAATCCCGTGTATTTGTTATAAACATTGCCCGATTCTTATTTATGGTAACCTTGGCAGCAATTTTGGCGACAGTTTTCACAACACACAATCAGAAATAATTTTCGACTGCTTTTATTTATATTAATTACACAATCACTTATATTTGTATTTCTTGAAAAAATATTAATTAAAAAAATAGCTTGTTTCTGTTACAGGAATATTTGTTGTATGAATTCAATTGTTTTTTGCGTTGCATAGTGGGTGTAATTACGTAACATAAAAATAAAAGTTAACTAGATACACTAGTTTTGTTAGACTAATTTTAAAATTTCTAGGTTACATTGAATCAGTTGTGATAAAAAATAAGTGTAATATTTTGTTTTATGATTTATAATGTATCGTTTTATGATTGGAGATGATTTTTTTAATTGAAATGAAAATTTTAACTAAGCCTTTGTGTGAGCTATTTATTTTGCTCTTGTACATAGTCAACTATTATTAATATAGATCTCATGAATTAAGCCTTGGCAATTATTATAGGAATTAAACTGCTTTGTAGAGAGCTCGGAGCCTCCTGATTATGTCTCGTGAATATTCGCCTGCATGGAGGATTAATAACTAAAGTAATCCAAGTAATTGTGCTAATTTACATATTTATTTAATTCATGCATATTTGTTAAACTGAAGATTAGCAATTGATTTCTTTTCAATTTATTCTAAATTTAAATTGCATTATGAATTTTTTGTCTGATAAATATTTATTTATGAAAATTTTACTTTTAAATCATTTTTCTTGCAGAAATCTTTTCCATAAATTGAAGGAATTAGGACAATCCAATGGAGTTTGAAGCTGGATACCAAAGTTGTTTTGGAAAAAAAAAATTACAATCGGGTTCTATTTGTTATTTGTAAATGTGTGTGTGTATTTTTTATGCCAATCATCCAATTTATTTCTGTGTAGTGTTTTTTTTACTTGTGTTAAAGACTTTTCACACAAATTAAAGACTTCACATAAATATGTTGTATTAAAGTCCTTTTACAGCTTTTGCTGAAATGTGAAGATATTCTGTGTAAATTTTGAACCAAAATTCAAGATCATCTAATTCATATCTTCATTTTAACTCAGAATCTGTTAATAGTTCAATCAGTTCTTTTATTAGTTATGTATCCTGATTTTTATTAAAGGTGAATTTTAACAGGATATCTCCTTTAATACTATGAAAAATTTATATCCTTTATTTTAAATTCTGAAAATATAAAAAAAATGTTCTAAACATGAATTTTACTTAGTATTATATTAAATATAAGATAATATGCAAGAGATTTTGCTTCTTTGATTGTTACAATTATTTTGATCTCAGTTAACTCAAAGAATGGAATATTTAACAATTTGGATTAATATGAATGTATATATTTGAATTTTGTGTATGTCATTAGTTAATTAATTTTATAATTGCCTCTATTTGATTTAAAAATTCTTCAAATAATTCTTTAGGTATATGAAAATAAGCACTGTGTAATTCAAATAATTACAAATGAACAATATGTAAATAGAAAAATATGTAGCTTAAATTGCAAATAAACACTGTGTAGTTCAAAATAATGGCAAATAAGCAATTTTTTAAAATTTCCAATGACCAAGGTTACAGAAGGCTACTCACTACAAAAAGGGAAGGTCTGCGGTGTTAAGTGGATATTCAAACTCAGCAAATAAACAGTTTGTATTTCAAATACTTACAAATAAAAAAATATACTATTCCAATACATGCAATTAATATCATCGTACTGTTCAAAATGGTTGCAAGTTAACAGTAGATAATCTCAATTTATTGTAATTAACAGTGTATTTTTCTTTGTATTATTTTTTTTTATGAAGATGACCAAATAAATTTTTTAAAAATGTTTTGAAATTTTATTTTATATCTAGAAATCTATATATCTGTTTTACATATAAACTTTCATTAACCAGTTTGTAAAATTCACACATTCTCAATCTTTTTGAAAGAATCCGTCATTGACAGAATTCAAAGGACTAAGGCAAGCATTACAAAACTAATGAATTTAATTACATGCATACTAGTGATACTCTTTAACAGCACCAGAGAGCTGGTTTATTGACACTATCTAGTATGTGCTTCTCGTAATAACCACCCAAACTTGCTACTTTCCAGGGATTTCTACTTTTAACAGCCCCTTGTAGGGGAATTTTGTCTGTACAAAATTATATACTTATTGGGATTACAATATACTTGTGTGTGTGAATGAGTTTTTTAAAGCATAAGTTAAAAATAATTTTTTAAAATTTATGGCAAAACATATTTATTGAAAAATTAAGAATTGGTGTTTAGAAATTCCAATAATTTTCATCATATTCTATTACTTACCAATGAAAAATCTGTCAGTAAATGTCACAAATGCTGCAACATGAGAACAAACTTCTCATAATCTGAAAGAATGCTAATTTTAAATATAACAGATGAATGCAAACAAGTAGAATTGGACAGTTTCAAAGAACACAAAAGTTTAAATGCCCTTTATAAGAATGGTATGGAACATATTGGAGAATTATTTTTAAAATATACAGTTACCCTCAAAATAATTAAAAACAATGAATCTCATAAAATATTGAAATTTGTATGTAAATTGAGGAATAAAGATAAGTTATCCTTTTTATTAATTTGAAAAAACAATATACACCTAGCCATGCATGTACAATGATCAGTGCTGGAAGCTGAAATCCAGCATTAAAGGTGTTTATATTCAAAGGTTGACTGACCTGTACTTCACTAATTAAAATAAAAACGATTAAAACATTATTTCTATTTACTGAAAGAGGGTTTACTTTAATTTAGATTTTAATATAAAATCTTTTAACGAGTCAATAAGTTGTTTTTTCTCCTCAATTGTCATTCTCAGATGGCCAATAACTTAGAAAGTTGTGAAAATTGGAAAAAATTCTTGAATTATTTCCCAGTAAACATGGCTTGCAAAATCAAGACATATTCGTCAATAATTGAAACGTCCTGTATAATGTAGAAATTCAGGGCTGAAAGTTAAAATTTGCTGTTGTTGTAAATATCAAATTTCTCATATTTTTGAATACTGATTAATGTAAATAATTTTATTTGAAAATGTCTATAACATACATTTGCTTAGATTTCCAAATGTTGCTGTAGCTAGAATTCTTGAAAATTGGGTATTGAACTTATTAAAAGTTTCTCAATGCGTGTATTATTATAGGAGCTAAATTCATTATTTGTCATGTGTTTTCAGTTAATTCTTGCTTACTGCAAGTTACTTATTGATAATGTACTATTTTCTCTACTGATGTTTAAATTTTATAAAAGAAACCTTTTTTTAAAAAAGACTTCATGTTATTTTCTTTTTTAAATACATCTCTTAAGTGCATTGGAATTTGTTAGCAGCAATTTTAAAAATGGAAAGTAATAAATATTTTTAAAAATATTTATTTAAATCTAAATTGAAAATTCTATCTCACATGCAAACCAAATAAAATAATGAATATCATATTAATCTAGATATCCGTCAAATAGTAATACTCTGAAATGTTTTTTCACAAACAGCAAACTTTATGTAAATATTAGAAAATAACAGCTAGTGTACATAGATTATTGGTTAATATGAAAGTATTTTTTGCTTTACAAGTGTATATATTATGATTGATAATAATGCTACCATAAGTTCTTAATTTAATATTCTTGTAGGCAACTTTGAATTTAAATTAAATTTTTCATTTCAATAAACATACATTATTAAACAAAATTTCCTTGTTTTGTGACATGATTCCAACATATTAAAAGTAAAGGCAACAATATTAATTCTATAATGTAGTAATGATTCAAAACCATTGAAAAATATGCAAATTAAGGAAATTTGTTTTTAAAAAAATTTGATTTATAATTTATAGTAATTATTACACAATATTAAGTGAAAATATCACATAAGAGAAAAGGTGTAACAGTCTTTAGAAATTCAATTTAATTATCCTTTGTCTTTAATATATTTTTTACTTATTGAATTGCATATAAATTTTAAAAATAGTATGATATATATGAATACTATAGACTGTTTTAAAGTACAATTTATATTTGTAGAAAAATCCTTAAAAAATTACATAATATTAGAGTTAGTTAACATGAAAGTTTTTGATTAATGATAAAAGATTTATTCTTTAATGAAAATGAATTTTTTATTTTTACAGCACAATGAATTGCATATAACATAAAAAATTTATTAAAATACATAATCCATACAATATATGAAGTTGAAACATTGTTCAAAGATAGTAGCATTTTCAAACACATGCTAAGTAATAAATATTTTTAAAAATATAACATATGTAAGCCAAACAAATATTTCCATACAATGTAAAATAAAATAATAAACAATGCTAAAAACCTGGATATCCTAATAATATTACAATATATTTTCAAGAACAAGTTATTTTATATGAAAATAGATAAAATAACATGATTTGTTATTTTCTAATAATTTCCAAATATACAAAACACAGAAATTAATCTAAAATTTCTGGCAAAAAATATGTTTGTAAAAAGCGAACAAGAAGTGATTTTCAAATTCCAGTAATTTTCATCAAATTCAATAAATTGACAATGGAAAACTTTGTCAGTAGATGTTACAAATGGAATACGTACATACATATCAGAAATTAAATAACTAATTAATCTTAAATTAGTCAAAAAGTAACAATTATAAATAATAAAAAGTATTTTACACATATTTATAATTACTCTTCTTCAAATGAATATGGAAGAAATTTAATCCAATAACTATAAAAAATTAATATGTAGAAAAAAAATGGCGGCAAGTACATGCAATATCTTAATGAATATAACATTTATACAAAAACAAATAATTAAAAAAAATTCCGAAGTATTTAATTACTATTTGTTTTCGTAACCAAGAAAGAAACAAACGATTCAAATAGACAAATACAATTATTATAATAAATCTTATGATATGATAACGTAAATTATAAACGATAAAACAAAATCCAATACGCAAAATAACACTAATTACTTAATACACTTACACTATTTACATATTCCAAACATCGCCAAAAAACGCGATAAGCAAGCAATTGTGGCAACCTTGCTCTAGTGAGATAAAAAATTAAAAAAGGTATTTTAGAAAAGATACTGAAAGAAATAATATTAAATTCCGAGTGGGAAATCTGCAGATCATCTACTATCTATATAGTTCAAAAAAAATTTCAAAAACTTGCATTAGAACTTTGAAAAACTCAGTTGAATTTCGATGTTTTCCCATACATCAACATTAAACCGGAAGTTCCGGAGGGTATTACTCAATGTTGTTGTTTACAAAGTAGAACTTGTCCATACAAGTTCATTAGAAATATGGTATGTTTATAAAATAAAAATTAAGATTAAATTTTTAAAAATATTAAATAAAACTGGAAAAACAAATGTAGAACTGTAACTATATTGTAGACTTAAAATAGATGAGTAAAATATTTTAGTTTATTGATATATTTTTGATTATTTGCAATTTTTAGTGAATTTTTATTAATCCTTATAACATTTGAATCAGGTTTAGCAAATTTTTTCTAAACAGACACTTGAGGATTATTGTTACAAAATCCTTTTAACTTTTGCAGCTGAAATTAAATCATATTTTCATTTAGAGCAATTCTTATATTATATATAGTGTATTCTTATATTATATATGAAAAAAAAATAATAAGACAAAATTATACTACCCACAAAGCTAAATGATAGAAAACAGATTCTAAGAAACATAACTAGAAAAATATTGATATATATATATATATATAATATAATAATTATATATATGTATTAATGATAAAAGAAGAAAATTGTGTTTTATATTTATCTATATCATATTGACTGTTATAAAATGGTAGGAATTACATGCATTGCCTTTTAAATACTGTTTAGAACTAAAATTATTTTCAGCTTATGCTAAACAAAAATTGACTTGAATTCCATATAATTTTTCAGTTAAAAAACAGTCCAAAATTATGTTTATATTGTGATTTAGCTAATATATAAAGGGGATAATTTATTTTACAGTTCTGTTCTTACTTTGCTCAAAATTCATTATAACCATTGTTCACAATAAGATTCATATTTCAGCTATGCCTAAAATGTGATTAAACTTAAAATTCTGTAGTATAAAACTGAAAACATTTTTTAAAAATTATTAAAAAGTATAGTATTTTAATCATTTCAATCATCAGTAGTATTGATGTACTTTTTTAAAAAAAAAAAAATTTAAGTAAATTTCATGAAACAGTATTATTATTTTTTTTTTAGCTATATTGAGTAGAGATAATTTTAAAATAAGTTTTTAGTACTTCAAAATTAATTATTAATGGCAGGAAAATAATGCTAAATTTTCAAAATACCTTAATGTATATTTTGCTTGGAACACATATTCCAGTGAAAACAAGGTTTTGTTATAGGTTTTGAAAAAAAAATTTTTTTTTTCATACAGAATTCTTTTTTTAAAGAAATAAGATTTCTAATAATAAGAATATATTATTACATGACAGTGGCTGTTTTCTTTCATTGAATTATAATTTCTTGAAATAAAAATTTGAATTTGATGTATTGAGATATACAAATTAAATATTCGTTTTAAAAAATGAGATTCAGTTTTCCTGAAAATTTTACTTCAATGAAGAAAAATGTATAAGTTTTTCTTCCTCCTTTTTTTTTTAAATTTGGGGGTTGTTAAAAAGAAAGATTAATACATTTTTTCTTTCTCATGTTTAATTCCTTTAATAATTTCCTTTGAACTTGATTGTACATTATCCCAAATTTCCCGTTCCTGTTCCGAATGTTCAGTGCTTGCTTCAATTTTTCACTACTCGGTTTTAGTCCTAAATTTATAGCATATATTTTTTTAATTATCAATGCTACACTGTCCAGAAATGCCTTCACTTAGTCCAATAAAATGTGCCAATTTCAGAGGTAGATGAAAATATAACTGCATATTTTGATAAGAACCTGAAGTTATAATTGTTCAAATGTTTAAAAGTGTCAGAGTTCCCCATTTTTTCTTCCTGGCACTAAGGCTGCAACTTAGTCAGTATTTAGCACCATGAACAATTCAGCAGCTTTTGTAACAAAACTGCCCTGACATAAATAAGATCATAATAGAAAAAGATGCTCTGAAAAACATTCATGCTTTTGAGAAATATGAAGGTACTTCAAAATAATTTAGAAGGGTTGCAGATTTATTATTTTTTTTTAAAAATGAATACTGAATTTTAATTTGTTCTTTATAAAAGTATTAAAAACATATCATTATTAAAAAATAAAACAAAAATTGTTTATTTTGGTATAAATATTTCTTGACCAACATACTACCTCACCACAGTATAACTATAATAAAATAATTTATTTGTAAAAAAAATCTATCTTACACTATTAAAATTCGAAGTAAAAAAACGTATCCATCTATCTATCTATCTATCTATCTATCTATCTATCTATCTATCTATGTGCGTCTATCTTCTCACGAACAGCACCACGCAGAAAGTCGCGGAAGGTACCAAAAGATCGGGAATTTTCCGGGGAAGCCGTATTGCCTATTTATATTCCGAAATTGTAATTAGTTAAAAAGATATTAATTAAAAACCTTAAAACGCCTAATTGTTTTACTACTGCCGGTTGTTTACTTGGCGGAACTTCCCTTCCGTTTCGGCCGAGCGGTAATCTTACGTTTTCCACCATATTAAAATTGTCATCTAATTTTCGGTGTCGAAATGAGACAAAAAATAATTACAGAATCGGAAAGATCATTTATTTCGCCACGACACGGTATAATTTTTTTTGTAAAATAACGATATTTTCTATTTTTGTTCGAATTTTTTAAAATAGTGTTAAAACAGATGCGTTTTTATGAAAATTATTTCTAAATCGTTGGGTATGAATTACTTTTCGTGTTATTAAATCGATATTCTACACTAATTAACTTCAAGCCTTTCTCTTTTAGATCCATTTATTTAAAAAATAAAATTTCCAAAACTGTTTTTTTAAAGAATTTTTAAAAAGTAGTCTTAATTTTTACTTCACATTGAATAACTTCGTCATTTATGAAGATATAATCTCACAAAACCTTTTTTCCGTGTGTACAGTAATATTATCCGTAACATATACGAAGATTAAAAAAATTGCTTCAAAATTACGGATTTAAAAAAACAAATTGTGATTTTCGTAAACTTATGTTTTTTTTTGAGAAATAAATTAAAAAGTAGTAATTTGTACATTTTTTATTTCAAAGTACGTTATTTTTGCAAATAGTTGGTGATGTTTGAGAGCATTAACGTAAAAATTACGCCCTTAAAATGAAGGTAATAATTTTTTTAAATAATTTAAAATACGCGATTTTACATTTAGCCAAACATTGGTTAACTGTCTGGTGGCGGAGTGCTGAGAGCTCCCGCTACACTCAAGACTATAACTGCAGCACTGCCGTGCGCGGTCAATGTGAAGGATGATGTCCGCCTCGTAGAAATAAGCCGGTCGCTCTTTTCATACTTGTATTAAATTTTTTCTCCTACTGGACATTGCGTCGCCACACATTACTTTTCGTGTTATTAAATCGATATTCTACACTAATTAACTTCAAGCCTTTCTCTTTTGGATCCATTCATTTAAAAAAAAAATTCCCAAAACTTTTTTTTTAAAGAATTTTTAAAAAGTAGTCTCAATTTTTCCTTCGCATTGAATAACTACTTCAATGATTGAATTCACTTGCTGCATCCCCACTGATCTGAAATTTACTTCATTTTCAGTACTGCCATTATGTAAGCAAATGGTATGTCACAATTAATTGCTAAATGAGCAATTTTAATCAATTTCATTAGAAAATAATTAATAAGTTAGTTTTTTTATAATATACTTTTTTTCGCAGATACGTGTTTAAATAATTTAATTAACACAGAGTGGAATGAAAAACTATAAAATTAAAATTAAAAAAATTACATGTTTTTATCAAATAGTATTATTTTCTTTTTGAAAGGTTTTTTTCAGTGAATGTTGGCATATAACTAGGTTTTCCCCCAAAGGTGGATTTTTAACACTTATATATATGTTTAATCAAACATCCAAACGTTTCAAGAGCTATCTGTAGAATTTTTTTTATTAGTATTTATTGATAATGGATTTAAATTAATATATTTTTTAAAAATTAAAATGCATTCAATGCATTTCTGAGATTCATTTAAAATATTTATCAGTATCGAAATTTTTGTTCTCTTTCATAAAACTTATAGTTTACTTTAAAATAATGCGTAATTGCATGAAACTTTTTTCCCCCCGTGTCAAATATTTCAAAAAATTCTCACAATTTTATTTCAAGAATTAAAATAGTAGTGAAATTTTGTAATTTGAAAAATTTATACTTTCTGTTCTTTTTTCAGCATACAACTATTTTTAAAAATGCTACAGTTTCGTTTCCGGGAAAAAACTAAAAAAATTAAATGTTTTTATCAGATAGTATTATTTTCTTTATGAATGATTTTTTTCATGAATGTGTACTTATAACTAGGTTTTTCACATAGTGTTTTTCTTTGCAGTTACATATGTTTAATCAAACATCCAAACGTTTCAAGAGCTATCTGTAGAATTTTTTTTATTATTATTTATTGATAATGTGGATTTAAATTAATATATTTTTTAAAATAAAATGAATATTTCTATTATTTCCTTATTAAATTAATTATTTGTTAATAAAAGGTATATCGCCTATTATTTTGGATAAAAATACGTTCTAGAGCCTGGAATAAATATTTGTCCTCAGTGCCATCCTAGCGGTAGCTAGGCTTCTACTTCAGTTACACAGTATACCTAAGAAAGGGAGTTGTGACGTCGTCACAATGGAGAAAGCGCCTCTATTCATAAACATTTCCACAGCTGGAGAAAACGTGTTTTTAGCTGCATTGTGTTGTATCAGACAGCTGGACCGTCGGCGACTGTGTGTCTGGGGGACACTATGGACCGGGCATCGCTGCATTATTTCCTATTCATGGGCAGTGATTGTACGTCTTGAATGCTGGCTCCTCTGCAGGCGGCGGCGAGGTGTTTGAAGTGCCAGATGTCAGGCGGGCCCTTGTCACCGGGAACCTTTGAGAGGGACCGGACTTTTGTCATCTCTGCACGAATGGATGACGTGCAAGACCGTTGGTGCCGGGTGCAAAACCCTGAGGTCGGCCAATGGGGATTGATGAGGGGCGTGGAGTGAACCCGCCTCTAGAGTTTAAAAGAGGACTGCTGATAGACTCCGGAGAGACTCCCGGACAGACTCCTACGAGAGAAACCCAAGAGAGAAGCCTGCTGACGAAGGTGGACTCTGGAGAGACTCTGAAGACTCCTGATAGACTCCGAAGAGACTCCCGGACAGACTCCTACGAGAGATACCCAAGGGAGAAGCCTGCTGACGAAGGAGGACTCCGGACAGACTCCGAAAGACTCCTAATAGACTACGACGAGAGATTCCCGGAACTGAACCCTGCGGACGGAGGAAGAGACTCCGGACGGACTCGAACTAGGCATTCTTTAATAATTAGTTTAGCGTACATGTTCAATGTGGTGCCACGACGTTACAGCTAATTAAATTGGTGGCAGCGAGCTGGGATCGGCATTTAGCAAATTAATTAAATGCCCGAATCCTTTTTTTTATTTAAAATAATTTTTGAGAAAAAAAAGAAATAACAAAGAGAAAATGCCAGCCGTGTGGGCGAGAAAAATAAAAGAACTTAGACAACGCAAATTTCTTCTGAATTCCTGTGGTGCGTCTATTCCTATCATTAAAGTGTGTTCCTGTTGATAGAAGTTCCCGGAGTTCCTGTATGTGAATTTGTCTGGAATCAACAAAAGAAACGAGCGGTGCGCAATCGAAGTGTGTGATTCCCGACCAGGTGTGCTGTGAATTCCCGTCCAGGTGTGCCATAGATTTTGGCAGTGATTCGAAATAGAAAGGTGAGTCTTTTCTTTGAGATTATACTCGGGACAGCAATTGATTATGATTATTGTTATGATTAATGTATGTAAAATTTTGGTAGTAAAGAATTTACGTACTAGGTAAAGTTAGCAAACACTAGAAAGAGAGACTAGAAAGATTTTTAAAGTTTTGTATGATGTATAAATGTGCGATTTATTAGTATTGTTGTTTGTGAAATGTAGTTAAGTATATAGTAGTTATACTTGTTTCATTGGTACAGTTACTGTGTAGAGTACTGTATTATTTTTAAGATTTGCGCACATTTGTGAAATATAGTTAAGTATATAGTAGTTATACTTGTTTTGTTGATACAGTTACTGTGCAGGGTACTGTATTGTTTTTAAAATTTGTGCGATTTTGTGAAATATAGTTAAGTATACAGTAGTTATACTTGTTTCGTTGGTACAGTTACTGTGCAGAGTACTGTATTGTTTTTAAGATTTGCGCACATTTGTGAAACATAGTTAAGTATATAGTAGTTATACTTGTTTCGGGGGTACAGTTACTGTGTAGAGTACTGTATTGCTTTTAAGATTTGTGCGTTTTTGTGAAATATAGTTAAGTATACAGTAGTTATACTTGTTTCGTTGGTACAGTTACGGTGCAGAGTACTGTATTGTTTTTAAGATTTGCGCACATTTGTGAAATATAGTTAAGTATACAGTAGTTATACTTGTTTCATTGTTTCAGTTACTGTGGAGAGTACTGCCTTGTTTTTAGGATTTTTGTGAATTATAGTTAAGTCTATATATATAGGTCTAGTGTATTTCTAGTGTGCGTTGAGTTTTGTATAATTTTTGTGACAATTAAGCTTAGTTTTGGTTTTGTGTGTATTAGTGCATCATGGCATACTTATTAAGGCAAAGAAAAGACGTATTAGTAGAAATGGCGAAAGAAATGGGAGTCGAAGCCGATAATACTTTACCTAAGATAGAAATTAAGAATAGAATTTGTCAGAGTGAATACTATAATGAAGAATTAGTTGAATGTTTGTTGGAGGGTGTTTTGGAAGAAAAACGTGAACGTGAAAATAAGGAACGTGAACTTGAAAAATTAAAGGGGTTTGAAGAGCGTAAACTAATGAGGGAACGAGAATTAGAGCGATTGAGAGCTATACGCCGCGATAAGTTACAAAAACGGGCATCTCATCTAAAAGTAGAAGATAAAGTCGAGAATTGCGCACAGGAGAGTTATTTGTCAGGAAATCGGTCTATGGAAGTTAGTGAACCGATTAAAAAGTGTAGGCCGGTGAGTAATCCGGATGTTGATAAAAGTGAAAAAATCGCAATGCCTTCTGAAGTTAGAATTGAGATTTGTGACCCCCCGGTGAAACGCACGTGTGTTAATCCCTTGTCCGAAGTGAGAGGGGTAGGAAAAGAGAAGGATAAACTGTCTAGGCTTGAGAAGGGGAAAGAAGTCGATATTTTTGGAATTCGTGATTGTGAATGGAAGGTGGGGTCAAGGGTAGTTAAGGAGAGTGTTACAGCTGTGATGACGGTTGCACAGCCAGTAATAAATCATGAGGACATAGGAGTAAGTTCTCGAGGATTGATAGTAGATACGGGTTTTACTATCCCTGCAACATTGAGTTGTGAAATTAAGAATGATGAAAAGGAGGCTAGTCAACTCTCAGTTGAAAGGGGAGTGGGCCTAACAGTAGGTCATAAAAGTTTTCAAAACCCTACAATGGCTAGTATAAAAGCAGAACAGAGGAAAGGGAAAGAAATTTACGCGTGCGCCGTTGTTAGGAAAGATGTCGGAGATAAATCAACAATGCGTTTGATTCCCTCCAATTCAAAGGGTACTGATAAGAATTGGTTAGGGGCTGGTAGAATGACAAGTTCAGAATTTAATTACGAGATATATTTACCCAGAAAAAGGGATCGTAGTGCAATTTATCGTGTAAATTTAGTAAAACTGTATCGTAGGAGGCCGGAATTTGTAAATTTTGTTACAGAAAATAGCTCGGAGGGAATAGAGAAAGAAACCGAATTCCCCTATCCGGTAAAGCTATTTATGGATTCTGACTTTAGGGGTGTTTTAGGGGAAAGTCAACTGCACTTTAAATTACCGCCCAATAGAATTAACTATTTACGAATGGCCGTTGATAGAGATAAAGAAAGGTTTCCTCCAGATCCAGGGACGATTTCTTTAATGCAGAGGGATAATCAGTTAATTAGAGGAAAACTTTTTAAAATTAAAACTTTTTGGATATACCTGAGAATAATTAATACTCTAAGAGAGGAGTTTGTGTATCCTAGGGATGTGAGTGTAATCGAGATGGGGCAGTTCAATCGTACACTGTCGGCTGTTAAGTTAAGAAAAGTGAACCGATACCCGTACCCGTATATTAAGTATACGCGTTTGAACCAGGTGACGCGAGCCGAGTTTCATCTTTGGTTAAAAATGGAAGGTCTTGTAAAAATTAATAGCGCGGCCTCGTGGGTCATGGTACTGGATTTGTGGAAGTGGTACTTTCGTCGTTCACTCATGCTGAGATATCAGAAGTATGCCGCATACGTAATGCCATTTGGCATTTACATTAGAAAAAGGAGTTTTAAGATCATATGCGCATCTTCTTATGGATGTAAATTAACTACTCAGGTTTTGGAACGGTTACCGCAGTTTGCTTTACGTCGATTGGTTAATATAGACATCTTGGCGCAAATTTGGAAAAATCGTGTAAAGCAAATAGACTTAGTATTAGAAGGGTTGAGGAGTGTGAGATCGGAATTCATACCGACCAAAGGTAAATTAGAGCAGTGGGAAAGTTTCTTACGTGTACATAATAGAGATGTAGTGAGTTCATTTCGTGAGCTGAGGAAGTACGAGGTTAATTGTATTTTTAATGATAGTGCCATAATTACCACTTTACCCAACGTTGTAGTAGGAAAGATAATGAATTGTGGAATAACTTGTTATAAATATTGTGAGAAAGTGTGCAAAGTGCTAAGATGGAAATTTATCTTTAAACTAATGTTGTTTAGCCCAAATAATTCCAAATGTTTGTATTTACAGTTTTTTTTAATGTAATTTTAAAAAAATCATTTACTTTAATTAAAGAAAGTTACATAGAAATGTCATTGGATTAAACAGACTGGAATAAGCAGTCATTTAAAAATTTCCTATTAATTAATTTTAACTTTTTATTGTATTTTTGTGTCTATATTACTGTATTGTGTGTATATGGTGGAAACAAAAATTTATGTTACTGAAAATCTTTTGTGTCTCTCAGCCAAGTGTAAGCACATAGATGTCTAGTACAGTAGTTACGTGTGATTTAACGTATAGTAATATTAGTAAAATGTTAGCATTTAACTTATTCACTTAAAACTCAAGTTTTTTAAGACGAGATGTAACATTAAGAAAAGAATCCCAAGATTTGAAATTTAGGTTTTTATTGTAAAGTGTGTAAAATGTTATGGAATTTTGGATTTACTTATTATCATATTTTTGAGTGTTTTTTTTATTATTGGATTGCTGTCCTAGTTGATCTCATTGTTAAGACATTCTTTCTTTGAGTCAGTCATAAGAACAGATCCAACATTGGACCAGAGCAGTCCAGTGAAATGGACGTTTTCAGGGGGAAGGAGTTGTGACGTCGTCACAATGGAGAAAGCGCCTCTATTCATAAACATTTCCACAGCTGGAGAAAACGTGTTTTTAGCTGCATTGTGTTGTATCAGACAGCTGGACCGTCGGCGACTGTGTGTCTGGGGGACACTATGGACCGGGCATCGCTGCATTATTTTCTATTCATGGGCAGTGATTGTACGTCTTGAATGCTGGCGCCTCTGCAGGCGGCGGCAAGGTGTTTGAAGTGCCAGATGTCAGCCGGGCCCTTGTCACCGGGAACCTTTGAGAGGGACCGGACTTTTGTCATCTCTGCACGAATGGATGACGTGCAAGACCGTTGGTGCCGGGTGCAAAACCCTGAGGTCGGCCAATGGGGATTGATGAGGGGCGTGGAGTGAACCCGCCCCTAGAGTTTAAAAGAGGACTGCTGATAGACTCCGGAGAGACTCCCGGACAGACTCCTACGAGAGCTACACAAGAGAGAAGCCTGCTGACGAAGGAGGACTCTGGAGAGACTCTGAAGACTCCTGATAGACTCCGAAGAGACTCCCGGACAGATTCCTACGAGAGATACCCAAGGGAGAAGCCTGCTGACGAAGGAGGACTCCGGACAGACTCCGAAAGACTCCTAATAGACTACGACGAGAGATTCCCGGAACTGAACCCTGCGGACGGAGGAAGAGACTCCGGACGGACTCGAACTAGGCATTCTTTAATAATTAGTTTAGCGTACATGTTCAATGTGGTGCCACGACGTTACAGAGTAAATAAAGTGAGAATGATAGGTTCGCCTAAGCTAAAACTAGCTTCGGTGGTCAGGAGGTGGTGGGGGGAGGTGGAACATAGTTTCTGTTGTGTTCCGACCGCAGGGTCTCATCACCACCAGGCCATGTGTGTTCCCCTCCCTTGCGTGACGGGAAAGACCGCTCAACTCCCCACCGAGGGAGCATTAGCTGTAACCTTTAACCTTTTCCTCACTACTCACGTGGGGATTACCCTTGTATGTTCAACGTCGAGTGCTCGTAATTAAAATTACTGTTCCGGTAAGCTTCGCAGCAATTATTTGTTTTTCTCTTAACTTTATTATCAAAGTACCTGCTATTTATATAGGGAAACTCTATTTCCCACATTTTTGGCGTTCACGATTTTTTTAAGCATGGCTGTTGAAAGTCTTAGAGTGAAGCAGAAATCACTGCGTTCAAGTTTCACGATGTGCTGCACTTCGATTGAGGAGGCGTTGAAAAAGGATAGTTCATTAACGGACTTGTATGCCTTCCAAAGACAGTTAATGGATAAATTTTCAAGGCTGGATACCGTGCAGGAGCAGATTTTGGAATTGCTTCTAAGCGATGAAACAAGGAGTAGTGAATATGAAGAGGACTTCACGAAAGCGGAGAAATACCGCGATAAAATGAGTCAATTATCAGCGGAACTGGAGTATGCTATTACTCAAAGGCTAAATAAACCGCAAAGTGAAGCTGGGATCTCGCATAATAACAGTAGAAAGTTTAAGCTTCCTAAGCTTGAACTAACGAAATTCAACGGTGAACCAAAGGACTTTCTTAATTTCTGGTCGCAGTTCGAGAAAATTCACATGGATTCGGACATTCCTGATGACGATAAAATGCATTACCTCATACAATGCAGTGTTCCAGGATCAAAAATGTTCAGACTGATAAGTAGCTTTCCACCTACAAAGGAAAACTACAGCAAAGCGGTGCAGCAGGTCAAGGAACGATTTGGCCGAGAAGATCTGCTTGTACAGATCTATATAAGAGACTTGCTTGGTTTAGTCATGCAAAATGCCAACGGTAAAGTAAAATTTGAATTAGCCGAACTTTATGATGTCTTAAAGAGCAAACTCCTAGCTCTAGAATCGCTTGGAAGGACACAAGAGAAGTTCGCCGATTTTTTGGAGCCCCTCGTGGAATCATGTTTACCGGAGGCTATGCTACGGGCCTGGGAGAGAAGCAGGAATACGGACCCGACCTCGGAAGGTCAAGGGAGCGGCCGAACCCTCGAAAGATTGATGACTTTTCTCCGTAGGGAGGTCGAATCGGAAGAAATGATTCTCCTTGCTCGCACTGGATTGGGGTCCTCACAACGTCAGAAAAGCAAAGCCACTGTAGAGGAGCCATTCTTGGCTACAAGTGCTGCTCTCGTCAACACAAAAGGAAAGAGGTCAGGCAAGCAAAAATTTTGTTTATTTTGTTCTCAATGTAATCACTGGAGCTCTAACTGTCTCATTGCTAAAAAATTATCGTTAAAAGATAAAAAGAGTATTTTAATTAGAAATCATGCATGTTTTCGGTGCTTAAATAAAGGCCATAATGCTCGTTCTTGCAGATTAAATATGTTAAAATGCATGAATTGTGATGATAAAGGCCATCACACTTTATTATGCAATAGAAATGAAGAATTTGATTTAAAAAATGAGACAGTTAGAGCTACCATTAGTAATTCCCTTGCTAATCAGTCTTTAATTACTAATGTATATTTGCAAACCATAGTTTTGAAACTGTGTTGTAATAATAATGAAATGGTTTTGCGTTGTTTACTAGATAATGGGTCTCAAAGATCTTACTTAACTCAGCGAGTAATTGATCAATTGAATTTAAAACAGGTATCAAAACAAACCATTGTTCATGGTTTGTTTGGGGGCAGAGAGACTGCTCCAAGAAAACATTTTCTATACGATGTTATTATTAAGAGTATAGATGACAGTTTTTCTTGTCAAATTAAAGTTCTTTCTGAAAATAAAATATGTGGATACTTGCCTAAAGTAAATGATTTGCAGGTTCTATCTGAAATTAAAGAAAAGGGTATCATTGTGCCTGATTTATGCAGTTCTGTAAATGAGATAGATATGCTTTTAGGAGCTGATGTAATTAGTGTAATTTTGTCAGGTAGAACAATAAAATTAATGTCGGGTCTGATAGCTATTGGTACTATGTTAGGGTTTACTTTAATGGGTAAATTGAGTCAAATAGTTAATGATAATACTGAGATTTCCGTACCTGCCACTCGGGAAAGACAATTAAATATGTTTTTAAATCAGTTGAATGTTAAAGAATTATGGGACATTGAAACTATAGGGATCAGAGAAACAGTAGAAAATGTTAAAAGTGAGATACAGCATTCAGATATGATTGAAAGATTTCAGAGAAACATAGAAATACTTCCCAACGGCAGATATGAAGTGGCGTTACCTTTTAAAATAGAGGGCCAACTTACGGATAACAAAGGCTTAACTCTGAAAAGACTTAGAAGGACGTGTAAAAAAATGAGCGAGAAAATTTTTTTGAAAGAATATGCTAGTATTTTTGATGAGTGGGAAGCACTAAAAATTATAGAAAAAGTCTCTGAAGGAGATATCGAAACTGATGCTTATTATCTTCCCCATAGAGCTGTGTTTAAGAATTCTGAAACAACAAAAACAAGACCTGTGTTTGATGCAACGGCTCGAGAAGGAAATAATCCTTCGCTTAATGATTGTTTACTTAGAGGTCCTAATTTAATAGAGTTGATACCGGATATTTTGGATAGATTTCGTATGTACCCTATTGGCTTATCGGCTGACATTGAAAAGGCCTTTTTACAAATAAGTGTCACGCCTGAACATAGGGATTTTTTAAGGTTTTTCTACCCTCAAGAAAACAAGGAAATAGTTTATCGGCATTGTCGGTTGATGTTTGGGGTGTGTTCAAGCCCATTTTTGTTAGCTGCCTCTATCAATCACTTACTGGATAATACTCCCTCAAAATATGTAGCTATTGTATCTAAGCTTCGCCATTCCTTTTATGTTGATAATTGTGTAACCGGCGTGTCAGATGCACAGGAGATTGAGTCATTTGTCAATAAGGCTCGAGAAATTATGTCTAATGGATGCTTTAATTTGAGGGGATGGGAAAGCAATGTCAAACAAGAATGTATTTCAAAATCTGAGGGGGATACGAATATATTAGGTTTAACTTGGAATTTGGATAAAGACACTCTAAGATGTACGGTTAATATTGCAATTTTGGAAAAATTGACCCAAATGACCAAAAGAACAATTTTATCAGCTATTCAGGGAATATTTGATCCTTTAGGGATTTTAACGGCTGCTACTCTATTACCCAAAATTTGGTTACAAGAAACTTGGAAATTGAAATTAGCTTGGGACAGTCCCCTACCACTTGGATTGTGCCATAAATTTGATAAATGGTTTAAAGAAATTTTGCTGCTTAAAAATGTAGAAATCCCCAGATATTGTGAAATAAATTCAGATTCAGATTTTCATGTTTTTGTAGATGCATCCAAAAATGCTTATGCTGCCTGCATCTTTGTAAGGACTAAATTGGCATCAGGTATCAAATTACATTTACTTAGAGCTAAGTCAAGAGTAGCTCCTACTAAAGCTGTGTCAATGCCCCGGTTGGAACTTCTGGCTTGTTGTGTGGGAGCCACAGGTTAGCTAATTCAATTAGAAGCTCACTTGACATACCTGATTTAAATATAACATATTGGTCAGATTCTATGGTAGCCCTTCATTGGATAAAAAATAACGGGGAATGGTCGATTTTTGTTTTGAACCGAATTAAGGAAGTAGCTAAAATTTCTTCTCCGGGAAACTGGAGACATGTTCCAGGGCGAATGAATCCCGCAGATGTTCTATCTCGTGGATGCTCTCCACGACATCTTTTAGAAAGTAAATGGTTTGAAGGTCCAGACTGGTTACTGGGAGATGCTAAAACTTGGCCGATAAATGAGTTACAATGTGAGGCTAAAGTTCTCGATTGTGAGAGAAGAAAAATTAAGCTGTGTAATCTTAACGTTACAGATAAGAGAGAAACATGGTATTCCATAAAATTCTCTAATTACCACTCTATTGTTCGCATGATAGCTTGGGTTCTGAGATTTTTAAGTAACTGTCGTAAGCAATTAAAGAATAGAAAATTAAAAGAACTTTCAACGTCCGAAATTGAAAAGGCCGAAAATACCTTAATATGCTTAGTACAAAAAGAATATTTTCCCGAAGTAAACAATATCCCACATATAAATACACTCATAGACAATGAGGGCTTAATTCGGGTTAAAACTAGAATCACGGAACGTAAGGATGATCCTAATTTCTTGTCTCCTATTCTACTACCAAGTAATTGTATTTTAACTCAAAGATTAATAGAATATTATCACAAGAAAAACTGTCATGCAGGTACGCAAATGCTAGTCTCAATTCTTAGAGAAAAATTTTGGATTTTGAGGGCAAGGAGGACAGTCAGAAATGTCATTCAAAATTGTGTAAAATGTAAAAGATACAACGCAAAATCAGTTAAAAGTGAATCTGTATCTTTACCGGCTGATAGAGTAAGGGATACTAATGTGTTTGAAGTGACAGGCATTGATCTTGCCGGACCTCTCTTTCTAAAAACTGGTGAAAAGGTGTGGATTGTGCTCTTCACGTGTGCAGTGTATCGTGCAGTGCATTTGGAGCTGGTTACAGCGTTGACAACCAATAATTTTTTGCTGTGCTTACGACGCTTCATAGCCAGAAGGGGCAGGCCTTCTGTCGTGTACACTGACAATGGAACTAATTTCAAAGGTGCTGTCCGGGAGTTCAAAAACCTGGACTGGATAAAAATTGAACGGGAAACAGAGATTCAACGCATAAAATGGAAGTTTAATCCTCCCACTGCAGCGTGGTGGGGAGGTTGGTGGGAGAGGCTCATAAGAGTGCTTAAAGATCTCTTAAAACGCACTTTAGGTAATGCAATCTTGACGTATGAAGAGCTTCTCACCATTTTATGTGATTGCGAATCTATTGTCAACAGTCGTCCTCTGACTTATGTGTCTGAGGATTCTGATGACCTGGTACCTTTGACACCTGCAATGTTTCTGATGGGAAATTCCTCTATTGAGGTGATAGATTTAGATCTTTGTGATTTTGCGAAGTTTCAGAGAAGGGTCAAATTTCGAGCGAAACTTTTGAAAGATCTAAGAGGAAGGTTTCGTAAAGAATATCTTGGGTTATTAGTGCAAAAGGCTCATAAGACGTCTCGAGCCTTTAAGGTTGGCGAGATAGTTCTCATCGAAAATCCAAACAAGAAGAGACTTTATTGGCCTTTAGGCAAAGTTGTCGAGCTGATTCCTGGAAGGGACGGAAAAGTACGCACCCTAAAGCTGAGATGCAGCAATTCCGAGATCATTCGTCCTATCCAGAGAGTTTTTCCTTTGGAAATTCAATCTGCAGAAACTGCAGAGTCAGATGATGTTCCATTGGATGCTGATGCTCCTAAAGTTCCTTCTGCTACCCTTGATGTCTCTGAGAGTACAATGATACCTGTAGATGCTCCTCTTAATCTGCCTAAGATGTCAAGATATGGACGTACTATCCGAAGACCCAAGAGACTAAGTGTTTTCAGTGTCACTACTATTTTTGAGTCTGAGTAGACTCAAAAAGTGGGGAGGATGTTGTGTTCCGACCGCAGGGTCTCATCACCACCAGGCCATGTGTGTTCCCCTCCCTTGCGTGACGGGAGAGACCGCTCAACTCCCCACCGAGGGAGCATTAGCTGTAACCTTTAACCTTTTCCTCACTACTCACGTGGGGATTACCCTTGTATGTTCAACGTCGAGTGCTCGTAATTAAAATTACTGTTCCGGTAAGCTTCGCAGCAATTATTTGTTTTTCTCTTAACTTTATTATCAAAGTACCTGCTATTTATATAGGGAAACTCTATTTCTCCCACAGTTTCCGTAAACGGAAAACAGCTTTTTCGTTTCGTTCTTCAATCCGAAAAGGGGGTTTTCGTTACGTTTAACAGCATGGGGGGGGTGGAATTCTTAGAAATCAGGTAGTATCTTCGTTGCGCTATGAGGCAAACGGTACATGAGGTGAGGCTGGTTCATGAAGTTTGATTGAGAGCTAATCGTCGGGTTGTCATGA
Source organism: Trichonephila clavata (assembly GCA_019973975.1). NCBI lineage: Eukaryota > Metazoa > Arthropoda > Arachnida > Araneae > Nephilidae > Trichonephila > Trichonephila clavata. The sequence goes on from BMAO01022846.1 coordinate 70,441, forward strand.
TGATAGATTGCAGAATGGAAAGTTGAGGAAAGATTCGCTATTAGGGTGTGGATGGGTTCAACACAAAGTTCTTCGTGGAGAACAGATCTTGGGATGTACCTGGGAGCTCTGGCTATGACTCGAAGAGCTTTATTTTGAAGTCTTTGAATATCATTTAATTGTGTGTTACTGGCAGATTCCCAAATGGAGCATGAATACGTTAAGATGGGGCGAAGATAGGTTTTGTAAATAAATATCAGGTTATTTAAAGAGAGTTTGGATTTTCTTCCAATCAGTACGTTCTAGAGACATTTTTAAGCTAACTGTAAGTAGCGATTGATTGATTAATAAAAACCTGAAAATTATTTTATTATTTTCGATTCCTAAAAATTATCTATTATTAAAAAATGATGACTTTTTTTTTACTCAAGCATCAAAATAGTTTTCTTTTATTGCTTAAATTTATTATTTTTTTACTAAAGCAATATTGTTTTTGACATGTCATGAATAGAAACTTGAAGATAAATCTTATATCTGAGGGGAGAATCAGGGGGAAAATAGTTCTACACTCAAATAAGCCACTGTAACATCGTGCAGTAGAAAGAGAACTGAAACATGTTTGAGATTAGTAAGATCTGGAAGATATTTTTTTTTTCGAAAAAGGGAATTGTAGTGACGTTTATATAAAGGAATCACACACATACCAGGAACTTTGATAAAGGAAGGTGAATTTCCATGGCAGTATGTTATGCATTCGAAACAAATTTTAATAAAACACTCAAAATACTTAAAACAATCATTTAATAATTTCTTCTTTTATAAAGATAATTGCATGAAACATTGTTCCCGTGTGTCGAATATTTCAAAAAATCCTCACAATTCTACTTTAATATTTAAAATAGTAGTGAAATTTAAAAAATTTCTACTTTTCTGTCTTTTTTCAACATACAACTATCTTTAAAAAGGCTAAATTTTCGTTTCCGGGGACTAAAAAATTGCAACGAAAAAACTGAAAACTGAGTGAGTGATTTTTTAATTCGCACTGTTCGCCTATTCGAGGGTTATTGGCGATGGATCTCGAAATTTTCAACCATGGTCCAGTGACGAGGACGACACCTGCGTTTTCACCCATATCTAATAATTAGAACACCACACCAACGCAAGAACAAATTTCGAAAAAGGGAGTTTTAATGACATAGTTAAAGAAATCACTCACATCGCGCACGTAAGAGCTATCGGCCTGAGGGAAACACGAAATTTCCATGGGGATGAAGTTATTCACTCTGTAAAAGCCTGTGCAACGCCGGGTTCAGCGGAGAGGAAAGAAACAAAGAAATCAAAGTAATTTCGAAAAATAATATTGGAAGAGTTGAATTTGTGAAGAGAAGGGAAAATGTTAAGCGAAAAATCCATGACACGCACTCACGGGTCATGCACTCACATCGTACGCGTCAAAACCACACAAAAGTGTTGGTGTCAGAAAAAAAGGAGGAAATTAACATGGGGATTAAGTTATACCCTCGGTATAAGCCCGTGCAACGCCGGGCCATGAAAGCTAGTCTTACACTATTAAAATTCGAAGGTAAACAAACGTATCTATCTATCTATGTATGTATGTATGTGCGTCTATCTTCTCACGAACAGCACCACGCAGAAAGTCGCGGAAGGTACCAAAAGATGGGGAATTTTCCGGGGAAAATGTATTGCCCATTTATATTCCGATATTGTAATTAGTTAAAAAGATATTAATTAAAAACCTTAAAACGCCTAATTGTTTTACTCCTGCCGGTTGTTTACTTGGCGGAACTTCCCTTCCGTTTCGGCCGAGCGGTAATCTTACGTTTTCCACCATATTAAAATTGTCATCTAATTTTCGGTGTCAAAATCAGACAAAAAATAATTACAGAATCGGAAAGACCATTTATTTTGCCACGACACGGTATAATTTTTTTTGTAAAATAACCATATTTTCTATTTTTTTCGAATTTTTTAAAATAGTGTTAAAACTGATGCGTTTTTATGAAAATTATTTCTAAATCGTTGGTTATGAATTACTTTTCGTGTTATTAAATCGATATTCTACACTAATTAATTTCAAGCCTTTCTCTTTTAGATCCATTTATTTAAAAAATAAAATTCCCAAAACTTTTTTTTTAAAGAATTTTTAAAAAGTAGTCTTAATTTTTACTTCACATTGAATAACTTCGTCATTTATGAAGATAATCTCACAAAACCTTTTTTCCCTGTGTACAGTAATATTATCCGTAACATATACGAAGATTGAAAAAATTGCCTCAAAATTACGGATTTTAAAAAAAAATTTGTGATTTTCGTAAACTTATGTTTTTCTGAGAAATAAATTAAAAAGTAGTAATTTGTACATTTTTTATTTCAAAGTGCGTTATTTTTGCAAATAGTTAGTGATGTTTGAGAGCATTAACATAAAAATTATGCCCTTAAAATGAAGGTAATGATTTTTAAAATAATTTAAAATACGCGATTTTACATTTAGCCAAACATTGGTTAACTGTCTTGTGGCAGAGTGCTCAGAGCTCCCGCTACACTCAAGACTATAACTGCAGCACTGCCGTGCGCGGTCAATGCAAAGGAGGGTGTACGCCTCGCAGAAACCCGCCAGTCGCTCTTTTCATACTTGTCTTAAATTTTTTTCTCCTACTGGACATTGCGTCACCACACATTACTTTTCGTGTTATTAAATCGATATTCTACACTAATTAACTTCAAGCCTTTCTCTTTTAGAGTTAAAGAAATCACTCACATCGCGCGCATACACACAAGTGCTATCGGCCTGAGGGAAACACGAAATTTTTCTAAGGGGATGAAGTTATTCACTCGGTAAAAGCCCGTGCAACGCCGGGCTAAGCGGAGAGGAAAGAAATAAAGATATCAAAGTAATTTTGAAAAATAATATTGTAAGTGCTGAATTTGTGAAGATTGAGTGAATATTAACGTCCCACTGTTCAGCTACACGAGGCCTTTTGGGGACGTTCCGCGTAATTTTGAACCATGGTCAAGTGACGCAGACGACACCTGAGCTGGCACCCACCTCTCCTAACTACCACACCACATCAACGGGAGGTCGTTTGAGCTCTCGATTTATTTTACGTGCATCCAGCCCCTACACGGCGGGTCTTCAGTGGTACTAGAATCGAGAATTTGTGAAGAGAAGGGAACATGTTAAGCAACAAAGCCATGACACGCACTCACGGGTCATGCACTCACATCGTACGCGTCAAAACCACACTAAAGTGTTGGCGTTAGAATAAAAGGAGGAAATTAACATGAGGATCAAGTTATACCCACGGTAACAGCCCGTGCAACGCCGGGCCATGAAAGCTAGTATATATATTACATTTTGAACTTCAAAATCTTTGTCATCTTAATATATTGAAGCAGCTATTCATTTTGAAATGGCATTTTTGATAGGAAGGAATAATATTTGCTCACTATTCCTCTTAACTGTTTTTTATGTCAATATATATATAATTTAGTGAGGAAGTATTTGATGTTATAATTTACTGTTGTGTGTGTGTTGAATAATTTTTTTAAAAATTGTTTCATATGTATAAAATTTCTATCAATATATGTATAAAATCTCAATAACTTGACATGCTATCTTTGTATACTTTTTATGTGGAGGATTTAATCAGATAACATTTCATTCTCCTAAATTCCACACCACCACACATTCACAACAGGAAGCTGTGATTTTTAGAATTTCAGTGTTGACTGAAATGTTATACTTCTTTGTATTCAGTTTCTTTTGTTTTATTTAAGCAGATATGAATTCGGTTTTTAAATTTCTTTTTCAAAACACTACTATCTTTCCAACTCTAACCCAGGGATTATATTTCTGAAATTTTAAAAGCATTTTAATAAATTGTGTACAATTCAGGATTAATTAAAATTTTAAAACTTATTGCTGAAGTTATTTAAAAGTTCAGATTTTAGATAATTTCCACAGCCATATACTATTTCAAATTTAATGTATTATTGAACATTCTATGCCTGGTCAAATTATGCTCACAAAAGGGAAAAATCACAACCTTAGTTTACTAGAAGAAAGTGGCAAAATCTTTGCTGTGTGTAACTCAGTAACATTAAATTAAGGATATGAAAACTGAAAATGAATGATATTGAATTACTCCAATATAATTCTCAGTCCTTTCTATTAAAAACAAAAAGAATTTAATTAAAATAATGGTTGAATGTAAATTTAATTTGTTGTTCTTTTTTTTCTTTCACTATTCCCCATTATTTCAAAGTGAATGTTTTTTCATACTTTTGATTTTTCTATCATGCCTCTATTCAAATTAATTTTTCTGATATTTTATTTGGAGAATTGCTATGAAAGAGAGGAAAGTGTGGTGCTACAGTATGATTAATAAATGGACCCTCCTAGGGGAGGAAGAAAAGGGAAGAAATGTTAGTTTGTCTCCACTCCCTAAATACATTCCTTTATAGTGAAGTTTTCTATTGGAGCGCCTATGCCTGTCAGGGCTTTTATCTCCTATCTTATATGGTGAATGCAATACTTTCCTTTGTAAGTGACCGACCTCATGATTCACAGGGGGGGGGGGCTATTTTATGACACTTTGAAGACGAACAGGACAATCTGCTTATTATGAAAACCTGGGAACATTTTTTCTTGTTTCTTTTTTCCTGATTTATTATTTTGGCTAGATATTTTTAACGCTTTATCTTGATTAGAACGCAAAATATTTTAAATGTAACTGGATTAATAATTTTTGTGAGTTTTTGTAAAGTAGTTAATAACATAAAAATAGACATTTTAATAAAGACTGGAAAATAATTGCTATTATGTATCTCACTATGCTGCACATCAAACATTATCATTATTACACTTTTATTAAGTTTTTCAACGGAATTTGTTTGTGAGAAATTTAATGAAAATATAATTGTAAGAAAAATATCGAAGAGTCATGCTTCTATTTTAGAAGTCTATTTTTATAACTATTCGACGGTGTGTGAAAACTTTATTTAAGATTATAGCGAGATAAAAAAGGTCAAAGTAAAATGACCATAGAAGTAGAACACATATACATATTTTAAATTTTCTAAGAAATATGAATATTTTTCGTTTACTTTTTTGCTGATTCGTTTTTAGGTTGCTAACTTAAAAAATGAATGTTTGAAAATCATTGATTTAACTCATTGTTTTTAAAATTTTAAATTTTTTTCCAAAAAATATATAATTTTTAAAAACACGTAAGCAGGGATAGTACCTTTACACATTGTAAAAATCTATTTTTGAAACGTATTTTTAAAAATTAATACAGAATGCTAGAAACGTTTGAAAGCAAACCTAATCAATATCCAACAGTAATTGCGCTCTCTGAAATAAAAAAATATAGATGTGAACAGAAACTTCTACTATAAAAAAAGTAAACAGATAGATTTTTCGTTAATTTCTGATTGAATTTCGTTGGGCCATACAATGTGAGGGGTATCGAGGTGACGAACTTCGCAATTTTAAATCACGGTGAATTGAGGAGGATGACACCTGAGTTGACATTTTACTCTCCAGACTGTTCGGATTGGAAATACACTATTAATTTTTTTAAATTTAATCTAGAGTTATATATAAGGGGCCAAATACCCTAGTGCAACAACAAAAAAAAAAAAAAAAAAAAAAAAAAAAAAAAACCAAGGGTCCTATTTTGATTGGGCTTTATCAAGTAAAAATATATTAGTATTTTAAATATACAAAGCTACTTTAAAATCAGCCCTTTATTATGCTCTGCAGAACATAGGAAGTGGCACTGTTAGTCTAGTGGTCAAGGTAACAGACTCGTGGCTGGCATGTCATGAGTTCGAGTCCAGTACCACTGAAGACCCGCCATGTAGGGGTGCGATGCACGTCAAATCTGTCGACAGCTCAAATGTCCTCCCGTTGGTGTGGTGTGGTAGTTAGGAGTGGGGATGCCAGCTCGGGCGTCGTCTTCGTCACTTGACCATGGTTCAAAATTACGAGGTTCGTCGCTAAAATCCCTCGTGTAACTGAACAGGGTGACATTAAAATTCACTCACGCAGAACAGAGGAAAGTAAAGCTACATACTACTTACATGTATGTGTATGAGTTTTCCTGAGTAAACTTTAGTGAGAGATTAACCAGGTTCGATTTAACTTGGGATAGACAGAAAACGATACAAAAAATAAGCATGAAAATGATACAATATTATTATAATTATTTTTAAAAAAACAACCTGCAAAAGAACAGAGGAGTGGGACAAAATTACATAAATCTATTTACTACAGATACGAGTGGTGGCGAAATACTCAAACAGGAAAATAGCTTATTATGAATAATACTGTTATTAAAAAAATATCAAGAAGAAATAGCTTCCTGTGTAAGTTAAAGATGCATTTTTCATGGAACCTGAAACTTATTTTCAAGTAACACTTGGAAAAACGAAAAAAATTGAAAAATAACATAAATTTTCAATAAGTAAAATTCGCCACACCATATACACAAAGGAAAGGAAGGATTTTCTCTCATTGTTTAAATTTGTCTTTAATTTTAGGAAATACTTGAATAGAAGATACATTTAAAATTTTAGGTTTTTTTCAGAATACATACATTCTTCCGTTTTCAATTTTATAAAAGAATGTAGGACTGTACTGTACACATCCTTCAAAAGTTATCTAATGAGAAAGGAAGAAAGCCAATCAGCTTTTATTCTTTTTGTGTTCATACTTTTTGCTATTGAAAAAAATTGAATAATTCCATAACAAAATTTTTTTTGATGCTTTAAAGTTTGTACTTTGCTGAAAAAAGTGAAAAATAAAACTTCATATGCAATTTCAAAAATTCGCTAGGTAGGCTATAAGAGCTTCATTTTGTTACAAGTAATCGTAAATCGCAATGCAATTAACATCATATGTACCAAGTATTCACATGCACTTAGAAATTTGTAAGATCAAGAAGCTGCAAACAATGTTATGCATGACAAACATTTATATCTTATTTTCGAAACATGTAATTAAAAGATTTTAAAAGTACAAAGTTTATATTTTATTTAGAAATTAAATATACAAATTCGTATATAAAATTCTTTTAAATTTCTTAAAAATCGAATGCTGAAGCACGTATAAAATACTTTGTCAATGCAACAGTAAAATTCAAACATTTAAGTTAATAAAACTGAACCGTAAAAAATATGTTATACAAAATTTAAAAAAGTATTTCTGTTAAATTATATCTAGCAAAAAGTTTAAGTGAACATTTCGTATATAAATATAAATGCGAATTTTTTTAAGAAGAGCACTAGAAATTCCCCCCCCCCTTAGAATACATACAAAAACTTAGGACTTCTCAGACAGGGGCGGCTCTAGAGTCGGACAAACCAGACCCATGTCCGGGGCGGCATTTGGAACAAATTTTAAAAATACCTTATTTTTTTGTTATGGAAAATTTGGAATACATGTTCTGAAATGTATATTTTGTAAAACTGTGCATAGGATTAGCTCTAACATGTGTGTGTTTAGTACTTTTTCTAAAAAATTTCAAAATCAAAATTAATGTTTTTTTGGGAATTTTTAGTTTAACCATAAAAAAATTAAAGAGCAGCAGCAGAAAAAAAAAACCCATGCACAGTTTTATGTAGTATATTATAAGGTACTTGGAAAAAAATGTTTGAAAAGAAAAGAGCCATATTTAAAAAAAACCTTAGGGATTTAAAAAATGCTTTAAAAAGGTAAAAAAATTTAAATTTTACAAAGATTTTGCAATGGAATTATTATTAAATATTAACATTTATAAAATGCAATTAAAACCAAATATTAAAAGTAAAAAAGATTGTGAAGATGGTACCATATCGCCTTAAGAGCGTATGTAAGTTAACAGTATTTAAAATTGAATGATTAGGTCTTGAAGCAACACAGGCTCCTAATTTCATGGTATTCAATGGTTATTTTATGCATTGTTTTTTATATAATTGAGCATATTTAATAAATATTTTTATTTATTGTTAATTGAAGAATTTAGTTTAATGATTAGGAAGCCAAAAGTACCGAGAAACTTCGGATATTTATCGAAAAAATTCTAACAAATAATTAATTTTATCGTTGCAATGAACATAAAATCATTTCGCTAAAACAATGTTTTTTTCCCTTCTTTCTTTTTAAACCTAGAAACGATTTATAAAGGTCTATATTTTGTTTTTATAAATGTTAAGCTTAGGGTACATAGTGATCTCAGTAAGGAAGTTTTTAATTTGTTTTTTTAGCCCAAATCTTATCAGGTATATATATATGCTGACAATGTTTTAAATTGATCGATTGGGTCATGGAACAACACAGGTTTCTAATTTTACTAATTTAATGGTATTCAATTGTTATTTTATGCATTTTTTATACTAAGCAAATTTTTTAAACATTTATTTATTTTATTGCTGATCAATAAACTGTGTGTGAATCCAATAGTTAGATATTAAAAAAACCCGAAATTTCGGAGATATTTATCGGAAAATTTTTAATAAATAAAGTAATGTTTGAATTCTTTTTTATAATCATCAGACATATCTTTGAAAAACATCCCCAGCCTTTCCAAAATTTTTATTAAATCCCGTCAGAATTTATTAAAAAATGTACAACTCTTTCTAATATGAGATTGTTGTGATCGTTCCTGAGTTTCTCTCAATTTACTATCAAGCAAATTTTGTCTTGTTACACACATCCGAGCCTGTTTTAATAAATGCATTTCTTTCATTCATCTCACAATAATTGAAATATATCATTAGAATACTAAAGTATATTATTGCGAATCTTTTATTTTGCAGCAATATCTTCTTAAATTTCAAATAAAACCCTTCCAAGATTAATAGTTCTACGGAATTTCACCATTTTACTAAAATAAAATATTAGTATAATAATATAAAATTATTTTAACACATTTTTTTAAAAATCAGAACGATGTGATTGTCAAAAAGATCACCAAAGAAAAATAGAAGTCTTTATGCAAGTTTGAATAAGTAATAGTAGCAATTGAGACAGAGACATTAACAAACTTTTTTACGAGGTCCAATAAAAAGCTATCTTTCTATTTTAATGCGACTGATTTAATCTATCGATGTAAGATCGCTATTTGTTATGTGAAGGCTCAATTCATCAATTAACTGCAGGTTTTATATATTTTGAAGACTTTCAGAAAGTTAGCACATCTGGAAAATTATTTTTTAAATAGTAATACAAAAGTATAAATCGCGAAAAACTTGAAGTATTAATAGTATTTAAAAAAAAATAATATTTGTTAAACTGAGTATCAAGCATTATAAAAATAACTAGCAAAACCAAGAACTAAGTTATATTTTTATCTGAAAACCCTCTTAGGATTCTAGTATAACTTATGTGGTTGAAGGAAACGATTTTGATGAACTTAGCTACAACAGAATCATTTATTATGGAAAGTAGCAAAGAAATAATTGACTTACATAATATTTCTAGGATTCCAAAACTGAATGAATACTTTATACCTTTTTTTAAAAAAAGAAATACAGTTTCCTAATTTTCTTTACAAAACATGTACTGTTAAACGTTTTTTTTCTAAAATGTATTTATGTTGCATGTAAATGTTAAAATTTTAATATAAATAACTATGCAGCTAATGATTGTTTACTTATGGAACTTGTAAAAATTATGAAAAATCAACTATACAAGGTTTTTCGATTTAAGAAAAATTTATTACTTGTACCGCTTTGACATAAGATGGAATGCACCACTCTTTAAGCTACTTTACTGCACAAACCATTGTATTTTTCAAATGGTTTTGGATTATACCTACTGCATTAAAAAGTGTTGTGTAACTAATATTGTTGACAGTCTTAAAAAAGTAGACAATTGATTGCTTTTAAAACTAAATAAAATATTAACTTATATTGCATTTCCCATCATATAAATATTACTTACTAATTAATTACATTACACAATCTTTAATGCTTTAGAAAGTCTTTCACAACTGTGATGCAATTATAATGTTTATGTCACCACAGCTGAAAATCCCATCTAGCACTCTTTAAGATCGAAAAGTCATTCAAGATTTTCAAGAGATGTAAGAATATTTACTTCATTCATCTGGTTAATACACAAAACACATATAAAGCAACCTGAAAAACTATAACTATTTAAAGTATTTATAAAACAAATAGTATATCAAAAACTGGTCCATTACTGGACAAAAAAATAAATAAATCCTTATTAGTACATCTATACCATAAAAAAGGCAATCACATTATATCATTACTTTCACTATCACTTTCCTCATCGCCCATGAAATGTAACATATGGATGAAATACCTGTTTCTAAATAGGCAAGGCAGATTTTCAAGGTCTATTCCTGTATAACAAGCAGCACAAATATTATCAAAATGATGAATAATTTATTATTAAGAGATATTTACACATAAGTTAAAACATATTACTTACTTTAGTATATACTTTTGCTTGTATTATCACCTGATTCTATATATATGTTATTAAAACACTTTCCTGCAAAAAGTATACATGTAATTTCTAAATTCATATGTTTTAAAAGTATAAATCAATTTTTTTGAATAAAATTTTATTAAGAATGAATGATATAAAAAATTACCATATTCCCATCACTTTCCAAAATTTGTGTGGTAACATTAAACTGCAATGGAATCTCTATCCTGCATGATTTTTAAATTATATGCTTCTAATATACTGTCAAAGCCATTTGTGACAAAAATTTGGTGGCTATAAAGGGGTGGGCTATAATAGGAATTTACCCTTTACCCCATAAAAACATAGCTAAATGTCTTGGAAAACATAAAACAACTCCACTAATCAAGCATATATCAGGTTTTAAAGATACAGTTAAGTCTTTTTGCAAATAGTTTTTGAATTGAATAATGCTGACTAGACTGAGCTTGAATGTTTTCTTTCTTGACAACTAAAAAAAGAACATCCCAGAGTTTTCCTTTTTATTTTTATATCCCTAATAGTTGGCTTAAATATTTACTGCTAGTTTAAATGCTGATTGGGAGGTAGGTACATGAGGATCAGGTAAATAATTCTTTAGTAATTACCTTTTACCTTTCTTTTACTGAATTGCATGTTGAGACAATTGTTCCTGAACTATTTTACCTTGCAATAAACAATTTAATACTACAAGTAAAAGTTCAGTCTCCTGGTTTTTCTTATGTCATTACATATTTCTTTGGCGGAAGACCCCACGCCACACTTTCTATCTGAGATATGGAAAGAAGTATATTCAATAACATGGAATCTCTCAAACAATTTAAGAATGAACTTAAATATGTTTACATGGTGCATGATTATCTGAGCATTCACATGTATACCAAGCTGAACATGATAATTTTACACACCTGTAATGGCATTGATCACAACCTCTTTCTGAAATACTTCCATAATCTTTTTAACTACATAAAATACATCTCCATTAGTCTGCAATTTTACAAACCAAGAATTTGTTGCCTGGTCATAAATATCTGTCAGGAATCTTTAATTCATTTTGAAATCGAAATAGGTTGTGAGGATATAAACTGGGGAGAGTATCATTTAAAATTCTATAATGTGCTAAATATGTGTCATGCTGTATTTTCAACAAACTATCTGCTTGCCAGTTAAATTTTCATTTTAAAATAATTGGACATTCATGTATTGTGAAAAGATTAACAATATATATTTTTATCAGTATTGGCATGTAGAAGTATAGATGATGTGACTTATACTATTAGTAGGCTGAATTACAATAATTATCATCAAAATATTTATTGAAAGCAGGCTTTTTATCAGTCGATGCAATTTTAAAATGTTCCATTATTTGTTTAAATCTGATTGAACTTCCAAAAGAGCTACTAGAGAAATTTCCCTTCACATTTCAAAATTGGAAAACAAGATCATTTAACCATTTCTTCCAAGTGCATTGAAGGTGCCAATTGCAAAGCTGAACACTATTCCGAAATATGTTTTAAAAGCATGTGAAACTGTTTGGTCATCATTGGCCGTAATGCAATTAATTTTTAACTGGGCACCCTTTCTCTCAGAATGTTGAAACACAATACATATTTCCTGTATTTAATTTATTAGTAGTAACATGAGCAACAGAGTAAAGCATTCCTTATTAGTCAAGTACAATTAAACTTCTATTAACCGAATACATATTCTAATGCAGAAGATTTTTCAATACCCATTTCAAGATTAGCTTTAATGAACTCTATACAAGTTTTATAAACCAGTTGAAATGCTTGATTATGCTTTGAAAAATATATTACACTGATCCCTTAATAGTCTTTATAAAGAGTGATTCTACCAAGATATTCCATTAATAATTGGAATATAGAATCTTTGATATTTCTACAACTAGTTTTTCTTTTATATGTCTAGGAAGCTTCACATGTTAGCAAATGTGTTAAATATCTAAATCTACAATTTCACTCATGATATGGAAAAGGTTAAGGGAAAGTTAAATCTAAACATATTGTGTTGATCTTTACATGTGATTCGTATAAAATATTTTGAGATAGATAATACATTCTAATAATGATTTTTTTCTTACTTTAATTAAATAAATGTATTTTCTTATTAAGAATAGTGTTATTACCTTTGGTTGGATCCTAGCAGGGCACCCTTCTTTTACAAGAAGGCTTCCAGAAAATTTGTATTTTCTATTATTATTATCACAATCATTTAAAAATTTAGAAAGACAATTTACCTCATATATTTACGCTAATTTTTCATAACAATCAATAGAACTTTCGATTTAACGACAAGAAAAAAGTTTTACACTCACGATATCAGCCAAGTGGGCAATCACACAGCAGGAACTAAAAAAATAATGAATTTCCATCAATGGTAAATACCTGGAAATTTTAAAAAGGATTATTAAAACATTATAAATAATCAAAGCATAAAATTTTACCATTCACGTGATCGGAGAATCGAGCTTTCACACGGCAGAAGCTAGAAAGTCGATGAACGAAAAATGTTAATTATATCAAATCAAAGCACAAAAAAAAAAAAAAAAATACAATATAAAAAAGTAAAATAATAATAATTCAAAATTATGAATCAAAGTTTCTAGTTGTTCACATAAGTTAGAAATTCCATAAATCAGCAAATATGTTAAAATGATGGAAAACTTAACAGGAAATTAACACAATATAAAAACTGCAAAAAAATTTAAAAGAATTAAACATTACAATTCAAAATTATAAAATACCTAATGAATAAATCTCGCCGCTAGAATTTCATATACGAACCTTTCAGCACGTACTCTATAGCTAGAATGATTTTAGTAGGTTCAATTAAGCCAACGATGAACTTGGCGATTTTCAAAAAGAGGCCAAAAATATCAAAGTAACCTATCCTTGTTTGTAGATTATAGGAATATGTGCTGCCAACAAAATTGCGCATTACACTTTCTGTCTGGTTTGTTCCTTTTATCTGTCTCTATCCTTTGCTTGTGGTCCAACTAAATGCTTTGCTGATAAAAAGAAACTAATTTTTAATAACGATGATAAATAGTATTAATTTTGAAACAAATTCATCGTTATAATAAAAATTTATTCTAAAATTATTAGTATTTATCTTTAAAAGCGAAAATTTTGCTTCATTACCATCGGAACATTTATCTAGACCACTACGTGATTATATGTAAAATACAATATGATTAATTAAAATTTTTAATTTGTATTTCTTCGTAAATTACATGATTTTTATTGAAAAAAGGTAGCTATTTCATTCTTATTGCTTTTTAAAACATATATGTTACCCAGTGACACATTTTTTTTTATCACGATATTGCTAATTCGATCCACCAGGGCTCGTAAAAGGCATCCGCCCCTATTTGATGTATCCATCATATGACGGTTGATTCAATACCAGCCATCTTGTCTTCAGCAGTGTAAGATCACTTCTCTTTTACAAGTAGACAGTCTTGTACCAATTTTTTTCATCTCCATATCCATCGGATATTAAATAAAGAAAAATGGCTGATCAACCTGTTTATGGCCCATTCTTCGGCACAATGGGGTGTGCTGCTGCAATGATTTTTTCAGGTAATTTTTCCACTTTTTTAGAATTAATTTTGTGAACTTTTGTAAATCGTCGTAGGATTTTTCTTTATAAAAAAATCATCTGTGCTCCAATTTTTGTTCGAGCTAGTAAATTGCTTGTTTCTTTGTATTATGTGGAAGATTTATTTTGTCGTATGAGAAAGATCGAGCATTTGTTACCATATTTGCTCGTTATACAAGTGTTTTTTGCGTACTTTCTTAAAACCGGCTGCTGAAATTTTATTATTCTTGTGTGTATCTTCCATTTTTAGATTCTCGTATGAAAACATAATTTGTATTTTCGTGAAGAAGCGATGTTCAGGGAAGTTTCTTTACATCAGTATGGAAAATTCGCATATATTGCTTTAAGTTCTGTATAAGCCGGTTGTAAAATAGAAAATTAAGATTTCTTTAGTTAATATAAATGACCTAATCAAAATCTAGAAATTGACTGTGTTCCAAATTATATTTTTAAAAAACTTAATTTCTAGTTTAATTTTGCATCTCTTCAAGATATATGCTGAAATCATTTGATTTCAGCATATATCTTGAAGAGATGCAAGAGCTTACAAAGTATGTATTAAAAAAATATCAAACTTAATTTTAGAATTTTTAATTTCGGCTTTTTTAGTTGATATGTAATGCCAAAGGTAAGGCTGCTTTGAAAATTCAGGAACTTGCTTTGAAAAAAATGTGAACGCATAGAAAATTTGCTGAATTCCGTTTTTTCTCTTAGCATTCCTGAAATAAAACTGTGTACCTTAAAAGTGTATCTTTAAAACATTGAATGTGTAATTGTTTAATAACTTGTATAGGTTGTAAAGTGGAAAAACAAATGGCGTTAGCTGCATCTTTAGCACAACTTTTATCATTTATTTATACACTTAGTGTGTGAAAAATCTCATGTTCTTGTGGAACTTAAGATTTAGTTCAATGTACTTCTAATGGTTGAAATGCATACAAGATAAAATCTGCTTAGTAGCAATGGGATAAAAAATTTTGGTGTAAAAGTTATCTTTGTCTACAATGTGTTCATTGACCTTTAATTTTTCCATAAAATGTCTGAAAACTTAGTATTTTGTATGGTAGTGTATATTAAGTTTTAAAAATGCTAGGAAATTCTGAAGAATAACAATTAACTGCTTTAGTTTGAATTGTCTTGGACCTTTTTTATATATCCTGCCAAATATAAAATCATAAATGTAATTTTGCCTTATGTAATTGGATCATTTCTCTAGGCAGCTTAAAATTCAATCTGCAAATTCTTTAACTGAATGGTAAATTTATATTTTCTCGGTTATTCTTTGTATACGATTCTCTCTAGACCAGTTTATCATTAAGTTTTACGGGTAAAGTTTAGAATAAGTGACCCTTTGATGAAAGCAATTTTTTGTCGACCAGAGTCAATTGCTAAACTACCTATTTGTAGGGATAGCTGTTTTGAGAGTAATGAAGAGCTGAATTTATTCAGGCATTTAGGTAAACATCGCCAAATCCAATGGGTCACCTATTCTACACTTATGCCAGTTTTTCATGTAAACTAAAATCCAGCTCGATTGTTATGAAACCTGTTGGAATTTTTTTGGAGAAAATATCTTCATACAAAATAGTTTTTAAGAATTCAGTGCTTCAGAAATCATTCCTTGATAAATAAAATTACCATATATTTAATCTATTCTCTCAATTATTTGTAACATATATTTTTTATACTAAAATAATCTAAGGTTAAAGTTACTGGATAAAACTGAGGTTATTGACTTGTTACTTTTTCTTAATACTTAGTTGTGGGTTGTGTTAGGATCCTATTTTAGCCCATCCGGGATTTTTGTGCTTTTTTGTTGCCAAGTTGAGCGATAAGTTCACCAAGCTAGCAACCCTTGTTTCATTAAAATAAGACTATTGTTAGTGACTGTTGGGTATCTGCAATTAGTAATTTCCGTTAATTAAGTTAGCTTCAGTTACCCTACTAACAATGCACGAGTGGTAAGGACAGTTACTATTTGATGCTTTACTGTTATTCGGATAGTATGTGCTACTACCGGTTATTGTTTTCAAGACAAAGGCAAGGTTTATTTTTTTCAATTTTTTATAAAGAGGTGGTAGTTATTAGATGGGGCTAACGAAAAAAAGTTAAAATGATGAAGATGCCATTCGAAAGGAGGAAAAAATCCACATGATGCAAGGAAAGGTACGTGGTTTGGCAAATGCCGTTTGAGTAATTTCACAATGTGTTTAATGCCTTTTTAAAAAGCTAAATCTTTCAGGAATTTGTTTATAAAGTTTTAAGTTTCAATTTTTCTCCTTCGAACATTGATTTAGTCTTTTTAGAATGTTCTTAATTTTCTATTTTTCATTTGTTAAAAAAAAATTTTCATTTCTGTCGTTCGATTATGAATCTTTTTCTTTTTAGTATGTCCTTAATTTTCTTCCCTTTAGAAGCTGAATCTTTCATTAATTTGTTCTTAACATCTGAACAAATTTTTTTCTCCATCGAACTTAGATTCCTCCTTTTCGGAATGTTCTTAAATCCCTACTTTTCAAAAGTTAAAAAAAAGAATTTTTCATTTTTGATCGGTAAGATATTAATTTTTACTAATTAGAATGGCCTTATTTTCTGATTTTAAGAAGCAGAGATTTTGCTGAATTTGCTCTTAATGTGTCTGTAAAATTTCTCTTTAGATTCCTTTTTTTTCTGAATGTTTTCCTATTTTTGAAAGTTAAATTTTCCATGGGGGAATTGTTCGGCAAGTTTTAAAAAGTACCTACTATTTTTAGAAGCTTAACTTTACATGAATTCTTAAAGTTCTACTGTTTTCCATTTTTACTCCTTTGGACAAAACACCCATGTTTTTCCCAGTTTGCCTGAGCTCGACTTTGAAAAACGCGCTTAGTGCCATTTTGGCACGAAAAATCTTCAAGGGGTGGGCTATAATAGGATTTTACCACTTTAAAATAAACTTTTTTTCAGGACAATGCTTATATCCTAGTTGTCTTTTGACCTTGATCCTTTTTTATCCATTATGAAATCTTTTCACGTGGGTGGTTTACTCTTTATTTTTCAATTAAAATCTGCTATCTTTAAAGCAGATTTAAACTTTTAAGATTAAATTTCCTTTATTTAGTATGCATGCCATCTATACTTAACAATATTTTAAGTTATTTTAATTTCTAAAAATTATTTTATTGAGGGTTGGGATAAATGTGATACTTTTAATATGCTTTTTGAGAATGTAACATTTGTTAACAATTTCTTTATAAATGCTTTCACACCCAACTGTTTAAATGTTTGAAATTGTTGAAATGTGTTTTTTTGCTAGTAATATTTAGTTGATATTTATAAAGGTTTTTAAAACATCTAATCATTCTCTCTTAATTTCGTTTACATGTAAATATTCTTACTATTCTCCTCGTACAGTTATTATTACTAAATTCTTCTCTATTTAAAATTCTTTGTCTTATCTATAATTTTCAATTAAATTGGTGTATTTTGCTAAATCACAATTGAGTACCACTGTCTCGACGAAAATCTATCTAGTCTTTTGAATTATAAGTTTTTAATCTTTCAAACATTTCAATTTAAAGTAAATGTATTAAATGTTACATTTCTTGCATCAAACTTTTATTTGGAATTGTTCACCCTTTACTAAGAGAAGATAGTTTAAATCAGCATTAGTATTTCTCATCTAATGTTTCCTGTTATATAATTTAAAAAATAGTGAGGAAGGAAGAGAATCAGTCATTCAGGAAACACATTTAAGAAAATGTGTTTTATGTTTAATTGGAATGGAAACAATGTATATTTGCTCATACTAAGTCCTTTCAGCAGATTTTAGTTTACGTCAGTGATTCCCAAAGTGGTCTTTATAGACCCCCCCAGGGGTCTGATGCCTGCAAAGGGTCCATGTCAGTAAAAAATAATTTAGGGATCCATGAGGTGTAAATGGTGGTGTGGCTCTTATTATATAAACTAGATCGCGACTTTAACTTTAAAAGTAAATTTAATCGAGTGGAAACACAATTTTACCTATTTAACACATATATTTACTAAATTTAATAGAGTTAGTCTGCACTTACAAGAAGCGAGCATAAATTTTATCAAAACAAGAACCATTTCAGCATTTCTTTCCGGAGTTAAGCTAAAGAAGTATAATGCTGGAGGTCCCAAATTTTCTTAGCATGTCACAGAATCAGCCAGGACGTTTTAACCTATGTTCAACGTTTAAAATCCTTTTTTCAGATTTAGAAACCAGGTTTGAGAATGCTGTGACTACGTTAATACCACAGTAGGCAATGAATTCATATGGTCACAATGAAAAAAAAATGCCCCATTTCAATAAGGACTGATCATAATAAGCACTAATGAAGATCTTAAAGTTTGGAAAATGATATAAGCAATTTTGGCCTTAAAAAGGTAAACCTATTTATCCTGAATTATGGAATATCATGAGGACATTTTTAATTGCTTTTCCTACCGAGAAGGAGCTTCAGCATGGTTGCCAATCTACAAAACAAAAAAAGAAAAACTTGACATTACTAACAGAAGAGATTTAAGGTTAAACCTGACAGTATCCATACCAAATGTTGAAAATTTGTTAACTGTTGTGCTAGACTCATCCCTCCCTTTAAAATCATTCGTTTATTTAACAGTTATTTTATGTATTAACTTTTAATTTATTTAATTAAAATATGCTTTTTAAATTTGAACCACTATACTTCATTTCAGTTAGAAATTTAATTCATTTAAAGTAGTTATACCAGCTGTCAAAAAGGCATTTAAATTGATAAGTTTGCAGAAATTCAATATTAATTAAGCAGGGGGTCTACCCCAGACAGAAAATTATGGCAAGGGGTCTATGAGACAAAAAAGTTTGTGAATCTGGATGAAGATAGAGGAGGGATGCACAACCTGAGGCACGTTGGCCAAAATTGGCTTGCGAATGTATTATAAAAGAGTAATCTAAAATGTAATTGACCTTTGTTAATTAAACGGAAAAATCGTATATAAAAACAGTATTACAGCAAATAATTATTTTAGAGTTCATAGTTTTTTCTTTTCAATTTGTTATGTGGCTTTTCAGTGTTTTCTTCATGGCTATACGAGAGTACGAGTTTTCGTATAGGAGAAGCTATGGACAAGATCACCGGAAGCCATTATTTCTTTCATCACATGGTCGGGATGCAGAGAAGGTTGAAGAACAAATGCGTATTCATACATGCGTGCTGGTTTGAGCCAATCAAAAGTACCTATCAAACTAGTTTTTTTCTTCATTGTGAGTGTTGCCAATAATAACTTAACTTCTACTTTGTTGCAACGATCATTCTTTGAAACAACCCCGTGGTTTTGCTAGTAGATCGGGAATGTTGAAATCATCACAGAATGGATCTGATATTTTTTTGATTTTGCTTTTTTAGTCTATATAAAATATTTTAGATAATGAAAGAAAAAAGGGAGTTTTCAAAATCGGAAGTTCCAAGATGCATGGACAAATACTGTTTTATCTATTACAATGATACTGTCACAAGCTTAATATGTAGTTGGAAGTTTGCTGTGGCAAAAGAATATAACATAAAGCTACATTATGAAACAAAGCATAAACATTTTGCATCTATGAAAGGATAGGAACGATCGCAAAAAATCGAACAACTCAAAAAAAACTTTTAGTAGTCAAACAAATTTTTTTCCAAATGTACAGTTAACTTTAATTTATATGTGTGGAAGTGAACTTAGGTGTCGCTGAAATTATGGCTAAAGAGGGTCGGGCATTCACAGATGGTGATTTTGTTTAAAATTGTTTTTTAATAGCATCTGAAAAACTTTGTCCTGAAGCAAAAAGGAAATTTGAAAATATGTAAGCTTAAATAGAAGGACTATTCAAAGAATTCAACAGTTGAATGAGGACATTGAAGCTGTTGATGAATCTACAGATTAAACATTATTTAGCCAATTGCTTGTATTTGTTTGTTGAATTGATAAAAAAATTTTGTGTTATGGAAGAACTTCTTGGAATGTTTCCCATGAAGGGGCAAACAACTGGAAGTGAACCTTTTTTCAGTTTCGCACATTTGTGCGATGCAGCGTCCTTAAACATGAACAATTGTGTTAGCATTACCACAGATGGAGTAAAATCAATGATTTGCACAAAATTGGAATGGTTGCGCTGCTAAAAAAATGCCTTGCCCATTGTGGTATAGAACTGTTGCAGCTTCATTGCATTATTCATCAAGAGAATTTATGAGGTAAAGAATTAGGATTTGCAACCTTAATGCAGTGTGTATCTGAAGCAATGAACTTTATTCATTGTAATGCTCTCAAACATAGGCAATTTAAGGAACTTTTAAAAGATTGTGATGATCTGCCTTCTGATTCTTTATTACACAGAAGTTATATGGCTGAGCCAAGGAGTTGCCCTTAAGCGTTTTATGGGACTTTTTGATGAGATTGTTACATTTCTAAGTGACTGTGGTAGAAATACTGGAAGGTTAAAAGAAATAAGTTTCCAGTGTGGTTTGGCTTTTCTCGCATACATAACAGGCCATATGAATGACTTATAAACACAAAGCTACAAGGAAAGAATCAATTTTTTCAACTGATAAATAACGTAAAGGCATTTAAACAATTATATTTATTTCAAAACCAGCTAAATACTAAAAACTTTGCTCACTTTACTTACTGTCAAAAAATGCATGAACACATTCAAATCTTTCGTGATGCATTTGATCAGTTTTTAGATTTAAAAAAGTGCCAAACAAAAAATTTGTATTTTTTTCTCTCCATTTTCTGTTGATATAAATCTAGTGGATGAGTATGCACATAGCCTTGATTGATGTACAGCATTCTGATATTGTCAAAAATCAATTCAAAGAAAAATCGATATTAGAATTTTATAAAAACTTACCAGAGGATTTTTCGTGCTTAAAGCAAAATGCAGCTGCATGTGCCTCTTTCTTTGGCAGCACTTGCATTTGTGAGCAAACTTTCTCACTGACTTTAAACAAATGAAAAATAGAATAGCAGATGAGAACATTTCTGTTTTATGTTCTGCCACAAGTTTTACACCCAAATGTAAAATCAATAATTTCAAATATTTAATCCCAGCCATCTCATTAAATTTTACAAATTTTAAGTGCTAATTTTTTATCGATTTAAATTATATTCTTTATAAAATTAGCATAACTTCTGTTATATAATTTCAAGTTTGCCATCTTTTTAGCAGTTTTTTTAGCTAAAGTATTTTAATCATTCCGAAAGTTTGTTTCATTCATTTATCAACTGCATAATGTGTAAACGAGTGAAATAAGTAAAGTAATAATTGTGATAAATGTTTATTGTCCTAAAGCGGTGTTTTCACGTCTATAACATATTTGCCATTGCGTAGTACTTTGGCCCTCGATATGATCCTATTAAATTCTTTCACCCCTCATCCTAAACAGGTTGTGCACCTCTGAGATAAAGCATAAATATTAAAATTGAATCCATAATGCATGCTAGAAATTGTAATATCTTGAATATTTTCTTGTATGATTCTTAGCATATTCTTCCCCTCCAATATGCATATTACTATCTCTTAAGTTAGGAAGCAAAACTTGATTGTTTTATTAAAATAAAATTTGACAAAGAAATAAAATGTTTTCCTTTCTTTGTTGACACAGGTGGTTCATAATTTGTTTTTTAGACATGGACTGTTTTTCATTAATAAAATAAGTTTTAATTTTTATTTTGTGTAAAACTTCAGGCATGAAGAATAATCTTGTGTTAAACATTCACTTTGTGGACATTAAATTGGCAAAATACTGTAACATGCTTAGTATAAGTATTTTACAATATTAATTATTTTACTTCAATTAGAATTGGAGGTTACTGGAGAAATATGTATGTGAAATATGAATGTGTATTAAAGTGATCATACTATGTATAAGCTATTTTTAATTTAAATATGAGTTGATATGTTAATATCCTTGCAAAATTTTGTGCTTTATTTTTCTTAAATTCTATTTGAAACATATCACCAAGAAAATTAATGTGTCATGATTTGATCATGCATGTATCTTTGCAATAGGTGTATATAATTTCTTGCTCTAAGGTGTGTATTTCAATGATTTCTCTGAAGTAGAAATTTCCTTTTATCACAGAAGAATAAAAATAATTAAAAGTTGAAAATGAGAGAAATTTTATTTCTGGATATTAAATTTAGTAAAGATTTCTAATTTACTTATTGATGGTAACTAAAGTTAAAATATTTTTCTTCTGATATCCTGTTACTTATTACTTTTCTGGATAAAATTATACAATTTTCATTTGATCTGTTTTTTTATTGGCGTCTCTTGCGTTATTTCCTCCTAATAAAAATACAGAAAGGTTTTTTATTCAATTCATTCTAGGTATAGAAACACTAATTTTGCTTTAGTAAAATCAAATATTTTTTAACAAGGAATAAAACTTAGAAGATAACATGCCTATAAAAATTATTGTATGCTAGTTAGTGTACTCATTATTTGTATATTGTTAAATATTTAAAAATAAAACTCAGCTAGATAGTTCACTTTTTTAGTGAGTACCAAATTTGGTACTAGAGAACGTATCCAAACATTTAATTTTTTAATGAGTACCCACCTTATAAATTTTCATCAAACTGAAATTTGACCTGAATATATTTTATAGAAATGAATGAAAGTAGAATAACAAATTATAAAAAAGCAGTAATAATGAGTTACAGCATTACTGACTCTGAAACAGTTAGAAAAAGTGGTATATCTGTATCAAACTAAAAAATCATAACTAATAGAATAAGTTCTTTTTATAAAAAAATCTATAAAAAATATACATATTAAACCAATTTCACGTAGGATTACTTGGGGGAACATGGTCTAAACTTACAGAGTAATGAAATTACTGTAAACATTAAAACATACAAACTCTTATTTTTTTCAGATAAGATTTTCCAATATATTACGTAATTAACATTGATTAACGTTGAACTGTTTAAAACAATTATTCAAACCAATTTAGCTAGGGAATAAACTAAAAAAGTAATTGACATATCAATATTAATTGAAGTGAAAAAATGCTTATCACATGCGGAAACAGTTCAAAGGTACAAACTGCAAAAAAGAATTTGCTATGTTAACATTAACTGAAGCTAAAAACTATCTAAAACTGATAAGTTAAGTACATTAAGCATAAGTTTTTGAAAAAGACAGAAGGTTTAGGACAAATGCAAATCCAGAACTAAAGAAACATCTGTTAGAAGAACGAAAATGTAATTGTTGAAAAATTGCTGATTCATTTTTTAAAAAAAAAAACGGTTCTTCTGTAAAGATCTTGGAAATGAATATACTATGCTTTGTAAACTGATTGGGACAAAGTAAAAAAAAAATCTGTCTTTCATTAAAAATGATGCTTTTATTTGTTCTATACCATAAAATACACTGATAACATGCATATATTAGAGTGATGTTCATTCTCCTTTAGCAGAAATAGTCTGAACATGTTTGGCATTGACGCCACTAGTTTAATGCAGATGTTTCTCATCGTGAAACCACACTTTTATAGCATTAGTTATCTTTAGTGTTCTCTTTCCTAAATAATTCAAAATACTGCTAGTTATGTGTGGAATTTGAATACAGAATTCTGTGAATTCTGAGGCAAACTTACTTTAATTTGATTTGAAAGTCTGGATCATTTTTGAATTATAAATTACCTGATTAGAACAATCATTTGACCCAATATTTCTTTGTACTTGATTTCAAATAATCATACTTTGAACAGGAACTAAGCTCCAAGGACCATTCATCATGAAAACTCCAAACATGCATTTCAGATGTTATTTGACAGTTTGTTGGGTATGCTCAAATCTTAAAGGCTCACTATTTATTACCTTGTCTCGTGTCATTTCCTTTGTAATCCTGCTTAATCTGGTTTCATCATTGAAAATTACTTTCTTCCTGTCAGCAGTCCATGATATAGTTTTTGGTTCATGCAAAATATTTTATTCATTTTGAAAGTTACTTTTTTCTTGGTCTTGGATTCTTTCATCTTGTTTCTAGAAGCATATTGTGTACATTTGAACTAACATCAATACCAGTAGCCAATAAATCTAAGATTTTGAGCTTGTTCTCCTTGAATTTTTTTTCTTACTAGGGTTTTATTAGTTCTTTGAAGTTATCCATTTGTGGCCTTATTTTTCTCTCCTTTTTGAGGGCAAGATATTGTTCAAATTCTTGATAGACTTTATTTGTACCTACACCAACTGCACAAGCAATATCTCTGTCAAGGTGCGGTTTTTAAGAGCAATATATTATATTTACTCTTTCTCGAAGTAATGTTGATTTTTAAGTATATGGAAAGTAAGATGTGGCATAAAAATTGTAAAAACTGACATCCATTTTCTATCTTCAAAGGTTTATAAATGAAGCTAAAATAAAACAGCTTTGGTGTTTTCAAGGTCAAATCGTCAGCCACCTTAAAGTAACTTCAGGTAGTTAGCCGAAGTTCATGAACAATTTACAAAAAAATGCCCTTTTCAATATTGTACAGTACTAATGAAAATATGCAACTATTTCCGAAGACTTTATGAAGAGTAATTTGTTGCATTCAAAGATGTAATGTTGTATTGTCTGAGCAGTGAAAAACTGAACTTCAAAAAATCTTTTTGTGATGCACACACCATTGTTTCTGTTTCTGCATGCTAAATTTCACTTACCTCGTTCTTTAAATTTCTTTGCAACATCATAATTGCACTAATTCCTCCTTTAATTTATATGGATCAAAGTTAAAAATATTTAGTTCTTGAAGATGTAAATATATAGAATTTTTTAAAATTCATTTTGTGGTATATCTTCAGGTAGGTTACTTAAAGGTATGAGATAAAAAGTAAAATTAGAAAAACAAGAGGAACCACACTTACATTCTAAATATCACTTCTGTGGTAATTTAGCAAGAAGATAACAATATGTAAAAGCCTTTTTAACTACACTTGGATGTCACACCCTGACATTGAACATGAAAATATAAGTGAATGGCTTTAGACCAACATTTCTGGAACTGTGCCCCCCGGATCACGGAAATACTTTATGGGGCCACAAGCATATCGAAAAGTTGTAAATAAGATTTAAAAAATTATTGCAAGGAAGCAAAAGAAAGAATACTCGGAACTATATGAAAAGTAACATAATGCTTTTTCTATTACTTAAGTTAAAATATTTATTATTTAAAAGTAGCATATATATAAAATTTAATACTTATATTGATAATTTGTGAAGTTTATAATTAGGGTCATGTTGTAGCTTTAGTGTTATAGTACATTATTATTGCATCTAATACAATGTCCATTGTATAGAAAAGGGACACACACGATGAAAATTGTGTTTAAGAATTGGGTTGCTAATATTGAATGTTTGAGAAGCACTATCTTTCTTTGATATCCTAAAATTTCCAGATGTTCAATAATTTGATGGATTAATGAACAGTTCTAAAACTTGAAATTAACTCTTTACAAAATTGTCAAATAATTTCAACTTTCTGTCATAACTGCATGAAAGTTGTGCTGGTGGGGGGAACCTTACATGCATATGAATGAAGTACGTATTTTTTAAACTGATTTTAAAGAAGCCATATGTAAATGAATTCTCACTTTGATGTTTAATCAATTCCTTTTTTGTATTTTATTTTATGGGCTGCAAATATTTAGAGAATGTGTTGCTGAATTTATGATTTAATATACAGTTTTTATTAAATTTCTTACTACTAAAATTTGCTTTATCTTAAATTAATTACAAAACAATGTTAAATGTTTTATAATTTTTAATTAAATTTACTTTATGTATAAACAAAACTCAAATCTTAACTCCCATGGGATTGTAACAGGTTTTTATTAATGAATAATATTTATAAACTGAATTATGTACTTGACCTGAAATGAATTTAAATGTGATTTTAATATGGTTCCCCCCCCCCCCTTCAGTCTTATTGTTGCATTGTGAAATGGTTTAAGTACAAGTAATATGTTATGATTAACATTAAAATTAGAAGTCTCTCTAAATTATAGATATTAACATCAAAGAGATTAAAAAGTTCGTAAATTAACAGTAAAGGTGTGTGTTAACATCTTCTGGACCACTGTCAGTTTTGTCATTTTAATGTGGCCACTGTAGCCTAGTGGTTAGTCTCAAACTTGTGGCCAGAGTGTTGCACGTTTGAGTCCTATTGCCATTAAAGACTGCTGTGTAGAGGGGATGATCCATGTTAAATCTATGGAGGCTCAATGTCTTCTCATTGGTGTGGTAGTTAGGAGAGGGAGTTCCAGCTAGGGTGTTGTCCTCATCGCTTTCAGCTTATAACTTTTCATTAGCTTTCTTCCATGCTCTTAAATTTTTATTGCTCTTGTTGACATTAAAATTTTGATTTTGCTAGTCAGATTAATCGCAGTTTGGTAATAACTTTTAAATTTGTGATTTGAAATGAGTTAGAATTACATTTTATTTTGACTAAGCAGTTTAAAATGAGTTTAGTAAAATTGATTGATAAACTAATATGAGTGTATAAAAAAATTTACATCTGTATTCTTTAAAAAAAATATTGGATTTTTCTTCCGTTAAGATGCTTTATTTATATAAAAATATCGCTCAATTATTTATAATTTTAACTTTGGGGAAATGTTTTTATTGAATAAAATTGTAAAATGGTTTAAAACTAGTAATCACATTTTAAGATAAATTGAATTAGATAAGAAAACAAGTCTTCTGCTTACTAAAACATGTTAAATACTCTTAATAAATAGTACTAATACTTAAATGCACTTCTTTCTCCTTATGTCATGTATTTCATGTTGAAACAATTGACCTTATAAAGCTCAAACATAATAAAGACATTAATTTTATGGAGTTAACAGATGAAATAGAAGTGTTTTTTTAGGTGAGAAACTTTTATAAAAAAAAATGTTAACTTGAAATTCTTAAGTCAAGGGAAGGTATAATCTTTATCTAGTACAATACAAATGATTACTGAAGGGTTAAGCCTTTATTTAAGAAAAGTAAATGTATTTTCTGTAGTTATTGGTAAAATGTCATCTGGTGTATACAGCACATAAACTTTACTTCCTTGCCATTAAATTAGTATCTTCAGTTTTTATTTCAGAATTCATTTGGGGTTTTGAATATGAGGATATTAGGGGAGGGTGCAGGATATGTTCTAAAAAGGTTTGATTTTAATATATATATGTACCATGTCATTAGAAATTTTTCATGCTTTTAAAATATGAGAATTCTTAATTTTATGTGTAATGAGAGAAAAATCCTGCAAGTTTTTTTGACTCCTAAAAAGGGCAGATATTTTACAAAGCCCTTCCTTTGTAAGGAACATAATTATTTCATGTAAATTATTACTTAAAATAATTTTAAAAATGCATTGTATGCAATTCTATTTTTCTAACAAGCCTCTTTCCGAGTATTTATAATTCACATTTTATTTTTAGTTTAAACGTGTGAAATGTCGGATGTCTCTTTAAGTATTAGAATGCTTTTCCTTTTTATAAATTTAGAATGTTATGCTTTTTAAATCTAAAATGAATTGTTAGTATTCTGACTGAGATTTAATATTTTGTATTAATGTTAGTTTTATGAGATGTTATTGGTAATTTATCATTTCATGATTTAAATTTTCCATGTTTAAATCATTTTATGCATGAAAATAACATGCGTTATTTTCTTGCATACAAGTATTAAATTCCAATGTATTTTTATATAAGTTCTGCATTTTTAAACTTCAAATAGTTTCCTGGTGATTAATTTTCAATGTGCTATTCTTTGTTAAATCTCTAATTGTTTTCATAATTAAAGATCTAGATTTGTTTTCAACTTGAATTTATGGATTATTTTTAATATACTTTCTGGGTATTTTTTTTGGAAATTGTGCATAAATAGGTAATTTTATTTTCAAGAATCCGACAAAAGGGCTGTTAAAAATGAAAAGAAGAGTGCTTATAAAAGCAGTTTATGTCCAATTTGCAGTTAATAAAAAACATAATTTGCAGATAAAATGATCAAACCCTTGTAAAATTCAGTGAATTTACAATGTTTAGTTTTATATATGACTATGCATAAAGTTTCTTTTTTAAACTTTACTATCGTTTTCATTGATTTTTGTTTCATTTTTTGAAAGTATTTTTTATTTCCAGCCCTTGGAGCTGCATATGGGACTGCTAAATCTGGAGTAGGAATAAGTTGTATGTCGATAATGAGGCCAGAGTTGATTATGAAGAGTATTATCCCTGTCGTAATGAGTGGTATCATTGCAATTTATGGTTTGGTTGTGGCAGTCTTAATTGCTAACAACATAAAATCATCTACACAAGGATACTCTCCTTACAAGTAGGTTCATTTCTTTACTGAACTCCATTATATTTTAATTTGACAATTTTGTGATCAATTCATAATACTTAAGTTTCTGAAACTGTTCAGTTTTTTAACTTTTAATGTGAGGAAAAAATTGTAACAGAATTTTTAAAAAAATGTGTAGGCAATATACATTTAAAGGAAAAATGTATATACTTTTTATTAAGTTTTGTAAAACATTTTCTTTTTGTTTCAGTGGATTTCTACATTTTGCAGCTGGGCTTTCAGTTGGCCTTAGTGGTCTTGCTGCTGGTTGCGCTATTGGCATTGTAGGAGACGCTGGCGTCAGGGGAACAGCACAGCAGCCAAGACTTTTCGTCGGAATGATATTGATACTAATTTTTGCTGAAGTACTTGGTTTGTATGGTCTAATTGTTGCCCTTATACTTACCACTAAACAATAATTTGTGGAACTAAGTGTACATGGGCAGATTCTTTAGCCAAACATTGGTTATCTATATTGACTGCACATGAGTTTCAGCTGAAGAATATATCTTTGGTTTTTATAAATCCTTATTTCTTTCCCCTCAAAGAAAATTATTCTGCAAGGGGTGTCATATCTCATTAATGGTGGTATTTTTGTTTGGTTTTATGTTAATCTTGAAATTTTTTTTATTAAATGTTAATTGGTTTATTGGGCATGAGTGTCAAATTTTAAATTAGATATTTTTACAGCCACTTCCTAGACATCACATGAAGACTAAATTTTTTATTGACTGTAAAATTTTAGGTAATATTGTATTGCTGTAATTAAATCTACAATCTTTGAGATTGGCACCCCTGCTCAGTCATAAATCTCTCATAGCCTCTCTTAATGTCTTAAATTTCTGTCTGCCCTTGTGAAATTACCTCAAGTTTCTTTATCCCAGTAAATTAAATGTGATGTTGTAATGTGGCTTAAATTTAAGGTAAAGAGTGTCCTTGCACATTCTAAATGTTAAGAGTATGTGTCCTTTAAGTTATATGCATGTAATAGAAGATATGAATGGAAATATTTTTTTCTGAAGTGTTGTAGTAATTAATGACAAATCTGCATATCATTAAATTTGTTTTGAATTATAATTTTATTTGTATATGGGGCATCGTGATTTATTTTATTTGATGCTGTATATGCAACATCATGATTTACTGTATTGGATGCATTTTATCAATAATATGTCACCTTTTAAAAATTTTAATATAAATTATTTGACTTGATTATTTTTTTTAATTTTATACTCCAGGAAATGCAGATTTCTGATAAATTTGTGGTAATAAATTATCAAATGTATTTTTATGTGGTAATGAATTGTTAACAATCATATATAACTTTATAAATTCTCCAGATATAAATTAAAATGAATTTTTTTCAAATGTCATGGTTTTCAGTACCATATTTTTTTGTGGTTTTTGTTGCCAAAGACATGTTATGCAGATTTTGTTAACTTTTTTAAAATGTTGTTATAGATTTATGTGTATATAAAGATATTTATTTGCTTTCCTTCAAAGTGAGTTATAAAAAAAGGACTATTGTTTATTTTGTCTTTTTGCTGTAAAACTTGTTTAATTTTATGGCTTTGTAAAATGATTTTTAAATAAATTGAGTGTTAATATGAAGTTCTTTCCTTTGTAAGTATTATGTGATTTTTTTTCAGTGCATACATTCCATGTGTGTTTATTTAAAAGTATTCTTAGAAATTAAAAGCATGAAAATGTTTTGCTAAAATGGTACTATCAGCTGCAAATGTTTTGTTCTTTTTGGAATTACCACAATATTTAATTCATTATATGTGTGAATGTTTTCAAAAATCGAATGTGTGTGTGAGAGACCATTGAACTAATCATGAAATATAATACCTTAACTCAAATGTTCATTTCCTCACTGCAAAATGTTAAATGTATCTTTGGAGTATAATAGTTAACTGAGGTTAGTTGATATATATATATATAACTAGACAAAAGCTACATTTGTAGACCATAGCTACCATATATAAAAAATCTCATTGTTATACTAATTTAGGTGTATAGATGTTTCCTAATCATGAAGGTGGAAGCATATCCTGCATATGTAAAGTGTTTAATTCTGAATTATGTTCATTCAACGTTTTGCAAATAAAGTATCATGAATTTATGTGTTGTTATACTTCAGAAAAACCTCATTTCCATTGATCTAATGTATGGTACATTATGGATGTCAAAATTACATTGTAGAATGTTAAGCATTATACACTTGTGTAAATAAAAAAAAATGAACAAACTGCCAGTTGATGTTATTTTTAGTAAAATTTGTAAGTTATTTGTAATTTTACAGCAGAATTTTTAATTACTGAACTGAAGCATTAACTGCAAATTTTCTACTAGTGACATAAGGGCATCTTAAGTTTGATTCTGTGAATTTTAAACTTTATACAAAAACAGTTTTCTCTATTTTGAAACTTAAAACTGCTCAGATTTTTCCCCCTAGGTCATTATACTTTGTATTAATTTTTTCAATATGGAGAGTTTACTTTAATATTGTCCTTTGAGGTGATAGTTATACTTGTGTATTTTAGTGTTAGATTATTTAAGAAGCAGAGTAATGTTATTAAATTATCTGAATGAAATTCTGAAGCGAATTATTTCATAATTCTTCTGTCAATTTTGATAGAATGCAAATTAAATATTTCTTGGATGGAAAGAATGAGTTGTATCGTATTATAGAAAATATTTTATTGGCAAGAAACACGACATGTAGATAAAGCCTTTTGAATTCATTTATTTGAAATCACATTGTGGGGACCTGTAGTTACCCCTTACATTCGAATCCTCCTGTCTATCTGTACACCTGGCTAGATGTGTAGGAGAAATTAAATAATCTACGGACATAAATGCCAATCTAATTTGATTTATTAATTATTGATTATGAACAAACACAACACAATTCTAATTAAGTTATATAACAAGGGTAGAGTGCAGAGGTGAGATACACAAAGGCAGGAATAATACAACTGAATCTAAGAAAGCTTAAATATGCTCATTTTCAACTACGCAGCACACTAATAATCGGCTTTTACTTAATCAATTTTACAATACCTGATTCCTTAATTCTTCAGTTCCTTCACTGAGAACTTCGGGCACTATCTTTAGCTGGATCCAATGATGATGGCTCCACGCTCCGCAATTAATTTCACTGCTTTTCAATCTTCAGTAACCACTTCTTATGCACATTAAACGTATCAACTTCATTTAACTTGTCAACAACTATATGTAGACTTTACTTCACTTACACTTTACTTCACTTACCTTGACCTCTTCGGTTTTCGCAAGTCGAAAGAGTGAATTTATATAATATTCCTCATTTACATAAATCACATTTGGTTTCTCGATGAAGGTTGGTTGAAATAAATATTTTGAATTAAAGAAAAAAAGTAATTAGTAGAAATGCATATAGATCTGTCACAACATGTGAAATAAAGTTCAATGTTGAAGCTCAATGAAGTCATTTTTATTAATTTGATCTCAAGTATTAATTTTAATTCTGAACACCCCAAATCACCTGATTTATTAATCATAGTAAATAGCAAACCTGTTGTAAAATGTTAAGGTATACATACTAGTCTGAAGGCAAATAGGATTTTTTGAAATAGTTCCAAGCAAATTTTTTTAATTAAATGATGCACCTGTTTGTACAAGGGCTGAGATGGGGATGCAGTTGTTTAAACTTTTACAGTGTTCTAAATTAAATGTTCAAATACATCTTCCAAATGTACACTTCATGGCATACTCTAAAATGAAGGCTAATTGTTAAAAAACTAGATATTTGCTTACAATTATTTTATATAAGAACGAGTGTCGTAAATGGTGAAATGTACAGGAAAAAACGCGGTAGTGGCTGGTAAACTGTGGCTCTTTGAGACTGTTGTAGCTCTTTAGACATCCACTTCTATGTATTAAAGAAACAATTAAGACATTATCTTAATCTAGTGAAAAATTCATCTGTATTTGCACATACATATAAGCACTTGACTGGCTTACTTTTGTATTAAATTTTTCCATTTACAAAGTTTGAGAATTGGCACACATATTAGAATTAGTTCTAATTCAGAAAGAATCGAAGTTAGTAAAAATGTAAGCCTTCCTTCAAGTGGATTTCCAGCAATGCTTATTTAGGAGCACTCATGAATGGACGAGAAATACTCAAAATCCATCAGAAGCAACAAAAATTCATTCCCTATTTAATGACATGCTTGTGACTTGTCCATCCAAGGAATCGGCATATCTTGGTTGGAAACTCCACATGTGCTTACGAGTTAATAAGTATTGAAGAGTTTTGAATGAAAGAACCAAAGTAAATTTTGATTAGTGTATACATGAAATTTTTCAGAATGAAGCACTGAAGTATAAATACAAAAGTTTCATGCAGCTTGGAAGTTTAGTTTTCATCTAATTATACTTTGACAATGGGTTCTTGCACTAAGCCACAGAAATTAAAATATCTTCGATAGTTTTCAGTTTTGGATAAACAAAAGTTACTAAGTGCAAAACTTTTTGAATAATTGTAAAAATATTAGCTCTACAGTCTTGATCACGACCTCTATTACTCGTCTGCCTTGTGTGTATGCGTATACTTATACATTCCTTAATTATCTTGTTTTTTCTTTCACTTGTGCAACTTTTGCTCTTTCTGGAAAGTTTGCCACCTCCTGACGCTGGGCATTGTCAAGTTTGAGGACTATCTGACATTCATTCAGTTTCCCAAGATTGTGTTACGACCGCGTTGCTTTACAATGCGACCTTTAATAGACAACATTTTTTGAAGTCAATTCCTACTTCGTTAGAAAAACGTACTGGTGCCGTCTGTTGCAGCTAGTTGTAGCTTCGACAGAAATAACGCAGATTAAATTTAAAATTAAATAAAATTTAATTAATATTTGGAAAAACTGTATTATAATATCAAGTGTTGTCCCACTACAAGTTTAAAAACGTATTTGAACTTGAATGGATGAATAGAAACTATTTAATTCCGGCATCAAAGAGCAAAAGGGCGTTGATTAAAATAAACATTTTACTTCTCAACTGAATTAAATCTCGGTTTCTCAAGTTTTCGCGAATTTAGAGATGAGCACTTAACTATACTTTGATTTCACAAAACTTATCGGACAGTTTTTTGGTTAGACACGACCTTGCACCCGAAATTTAACTATATTAAAACTAATTTTTTAGGTATTCAAAGATAATTAGAATACACACACAATATATAAGTACCTATTGTGACGTAATATACACGTAGCACTATTAACAAATGCCACTTTGGGGAAAATAAAGGTTTTTACCTGGGATGC
Organism: Trichonephila clavata; assembly: GCA_019973975.1. Taxonomy (NCBI): domain Eukaryota; kingdom Metazoa; phylum Arthropoda; class Arachnida; order Araneae; family Nephilidae; genus Trichonephila; species Trichonephila clavata. Next base: position 104,190 of record BMAO01022846.1, read on the forward strand.
AGAACCTAAGGCCCGCGGGCAAATTTTGGCCCGCAAATGTCTATTATAAAAGAAGAGTAATCTAAAATAGAATTGATCTTTGCCAATTAAACAGGGAAAAATCATATATATACGAAAACAGTATTACAGCAAGTAATTGTTTTGTACAATTGTTCATTAAGTTTTTTCTTCAATTTATTACTCGGCTTTTCAATACTTTTCTTTCATGGCTATCTGCGAGTACGAGTTTTCGTATAGAAACTCGTGGACGTGATCACCGGAAGCCGTTATTTCTTCCATCGCATGGTCTGGATGCAGAGAAGGTCGGAAGAACAAATGCGTATTCACGCACGCGTGCCGGAACAGTCTCTATACGAAATTATGCTGAGGCAATCAAAAGTACCTATCGAACTCGCGTTTTTCTTCATAGTGAGCGTTACCAATAATAACTAACTTCTACTTGGCTGTAACGATCGTTCTTTTAAAAAACCCCGTGGTTTTGCTAGTAGGTCGGAAATGTTGAAATCGCTGTCACCGAACGAATCTGATATTCTTTTTTGATTTCGCATTTTTAGTCTAGTATCATTTATTTATAAAGCCGTATAAAATATTTTAGATAATGAGAAAGAAAAGTGATTTTCAAAATCGGAAATTTCAAGATGCATGGAAAAATACTGTTTTATCTATTACAATAATACTGTCACATGCTTAATATGCAGTTGCAAGATTGCTGTGGTAAAAGAGAATAACGTTAGGCGTCATTATGAAACAAAGCATAAACATTTTGCATCTATGGAAGGATATGGACGATCGCAAAAAGTCGAACAACTCAAAAAAACTTTTAGTAGTGTGACGGGTCTATTCGTGACATTTTTCCTACTAATCCTCATGGGGAAACTTTGGGGCTAACATTCACATTAATTCACAGCCTTTCAAGAAGAACACGTGATATGTGTGTGTAAATTAGTTCGACTATATAAAGTATATATATATATATAGGTCTTGTAGATGTAAGATAGAAGGAACCCCGAGAAGCTGTCACTAAGTGCGAATATTGGAATATTTCATTCACAAACCTAGCGCGAGTTAAGGAAGTTATTGCTTAGATTAAATTATTAGTTTGAAGATTTAATATATTAGATTTAGCTATCGGTACATTAGTGCTTGTTCTTGTCTATTTCACGTAGTCGGGTAGTTACTTAGAGTTGGGTATTAAGAATAGACAACGCTTTAGATATCACTCCTAGGTTTCCTCTTGTAGTTTCACTTGTGATTGTTTAAGTGTGTGTTCAAAGGAAAAATAAAACTAATTGTTATTATGGAGTTTGTTGGTGATGCTTTGTCCCCCCCCCCACACCTAGAGACGAGCATGACGGAGACAGAGGGTTGCCGATTAGGCCAGCGCCCCCACAGTAGTCAAATTTTTTTCAAAAATGTACAGTTAACTTCAATTTATATGTAGAAGTGAGTTTAAGTGTCTCTCAAATTATCGCTAATGAAGGTCGGGCATTCACAGATGGTGTTTTTGTTAAGTGTTTAATTGCATCTGAAAAACTTTGTCCTGAAGCAAAAAGGAAATTTTTTGAAAATATATAAGCTTAAATAGAATGACTATTCAAAGAAGAATTCAACAGTTGAATGAGGCCATTGAAGGTCAAGTAAAATCAGAGAACCGCTTCAAACTTTGTATATTTTTCTTTAGCTGTTGATGAATCTACAGATCAAACATTATTTAGCCAATTGCTTGTGTTTGTTTGTTGAATTGATAAAAAATTTTGTGTTATGGAAGAACTTCTTGAAATGTTTCCCATGATGTGGCAAACAACTGGAAGTGAACCTCTTTTCAGTTTCATACATTTGTGCGATGCAGCGTCCTTAAACATGAACAATTGGGTTAGCATTACCACAGATGGAGCAAAATCAATAATTTGCACGAAAATTGGAATGGTTACGCTGCTAAAAAAACGCCTTGTCCATTGTGTTATATAGAACTGTGGCAACTTCATTGCATTATTTATCAAGAGAATTTATGAGGTAAAGAATTAGGATTTGCAACTTTACTGCAGTGTGTATCTGAAGCAATGAACTTTATTCATTGAAATGCTCTCAAACATAGGCAATTTAAGGAACTTTTAAAAGATTGTGATGATCTGGCCTTCTGATATTCTTTATTACACAGAAGTTATATGGCTGAGCCAAGGAGTTGCCCTTAAGCGTTTTATGGGACTTTTTGATGAGATTGTTACATTTCTGAGTGACTGGTAGAAATACTGGAAGGTTAAAAGAAATAAGTTTCCAGTGTGATTTGGCTTTTCTCGCATACATAACAGGCCATTTGAATGACTTATAAACACAAAGCTACAAGGAAAGAATCAATTTTTTCAACTGATAAATAACGTAAAGGCATTTAAACAATTATGTTTATTTCAAAACCTGCTAAATACTAAAAATTTTGCACACTTTCCCTACTTCCAAAAAATGCATGAAAAATTTCACATATGAAGATGCAGTATGAGGAACAAATTCTCAAATCTTGCGCAATGCATTTGATGATCGGTTTTTAGATTTAAAAAAGTGCCAAACAAAAATTGATGTCTTTTCTTCTCCTTTTTCTGTCGGTATAAATCTAGTGAATGAGAGTATGCATTTAGCCGTAATTGATGTACAGCATTCTGATATTGTCAAAAATCAATTCAAAGAAAAATCGATATTAGAATTTTATAAAAACTTACCCGAGGATTTTTCGTGCTTAAAGCAAAATGCAGCTGCATGTACCTCTTTCTTTGGCAGCACTTATATTTGTGAGCAAACTTTCTCACTAACGACTTTAAACAAATAAAAAATAGAATAGCAGATGAGAACCTTTCTGTACTATGTTCTGCCACAATTTTTACGCCCCATGTAAAATCAATAACTTCAAATATTCAGTCCCAGCCATTTCATTAAATTTTACAATTTTTAAGTACTAATTTTTAAAAAAAATTATAATCGTGTTCTCTGTATAGTTTTCAAAACTTTTCCTGTGTTATATAATTTCAAGTTTGCCACCTTTTTAGCGGGAATCTATTTTTTGAGCTAAAGTATTTTTTCCCCCGAAAATGTGTTTCATCCATTTAATCAACTGTATAATGTGTACATGAGTAAAATAAGTAAAGTAATAATTGTGATAAATGCGTATTGTCATAAAAGTGTTTTCACGTTTATAAAACATATTTGTCATCACGTAATACTTTGGCCCTCGATATGATCCTATTAAATTTTTTGGCCCCATATCCTAAAAAGGTTTGCACCTCTTGTATATACTTTAAAATATTTATGAATCTCACTTTTTTTCTGTTATATATAGTTTCCTTTATACTAAATGATCCACAATTCCTGTTTTTGAATTGAAAGTCAGCCATACGGAAGTAAACAAAATTAATCTACAATCTCAAAAAACACGAAGTAGGTCATGTCTACAATTTGACTATAGAAGCCAAGCAAGAAATAGTCAATCAACTGAATAATTTTACGTACAAAAATGCATTCTTTTACTATTGGAATTGCCAATGGCATTATCTACCTATACATCGTTTAGAGCAGTCGTCTACAAACTTTTTCAACTTTTGGAACCTTTAGAACTATTAGGTGTCTTTGGGGAACCCCATTTCGTTGTTAGTGCAATATATCTTAAAATATAATATGAGGGTTGTTTTTTAAGGAAAAAGTCCGTTTGTTTTTTTAAAAAATAACAATATTTTGTTTCAAAAAACCTTTATTTTAGGATTGTGCATACTTTTACCTATTTTTATACATAGTTGTCTATTTTATTGATGCACTTGTCATACCTTAGAACTAAGTTTTGAAAATACTCTTCAAAGAAGTCTGCCGCCGGGGGTCGGACAGGCAAGAGTTCAAAAAGAAGTTCAGAGCGTTGTGAATACATTACTGTATTTTAAGATTCGGAGATCGATGAAGTTAATTATGGTACACTTGTGATTGCGGGTGTGACTGTAGAAAGATAGCGACAAAAATGAATATTTGCAATTTATCTTATAATTCTTCCCCGTGTTTTAATGAACAATGAATTATTTACTATTTATTTTGGGCGATTTAATTTCATTAATTTTTCAGTTGTACAGCATTAAAATATAATTGCCATGTAAGGTAGAATTATTTGTTAGATATGGATCTATTTTGCTTTTTTATTAAAAATTCTGTGACCCGAAAAGTATTTGATTCTTTCGTAACGTAGGAATTCTTTATAATTATAAACTGATGTTTACGAGAATTGATTCCTCTAGTATTTTCCCGTAGAGAAAAGCACCCAAATGTAGGCTAAATTTTGCACAACAATTGAAACAACCGAATTTCTGTTCTACATCCTGTAAAACGCTATTAGCGTAAAGAGGATGCTTTTGCAAGTGGTAAAACAAAATATTTAAGTGTCAAGTTTTTGAACCGAATTTTTTTTGGAAAACTTTTTATATAACTCTTATGGTACATGTTCATTAATCGTTGTAACTATTACGTGTCAAATTTCTGGATTTGATTTAATTTTAGTTTACCTCGCTCTTTGAAACAATACGAGGGCAATTGGCGATGGACCTCATAATTTTGAGCCACAGTCAAGTGACGAGGAAGACATCTTAGCTGGCCTCCCCTATCCACACTTTCTCATCACGTGTTTAAAAAATAACATAGGGAGGGGGATTCCATTAAATATTGAAAACCTTTTTTCACCTTTCTCAGATCTATCAAATAATAATTTAAGAGGGCATGTATAGCTATAACACGTGCGAGAAACGTTCTTTTACGTTTTTTTGCTGTTTGTCAATGGAGCGTATTTATAGTAAATTTGTGCTGGAGAGCGAATATTGTTTAAAAAAAATTCCCTTGAGAATATGTAGTTATCGATTTATTGCGATTATACTGAATGACCTAACTGCCGCGAAATTCACAATCGGAGGCAATGCATTAAAATGTAATATGATGTAGTGTGAGTCTCAAAGTTTAATATACATTTTGAAATTTTTAATTAAAATGAACGGACTAATAATCGAATATTTCACTAGTGCTACCCTTGACTCCCTCCTGCTAAGTGAAAAATAATCAGTTTATATTTTCTTCGAAAAATATAAAATTGAGTATACATTTAATGAATTTTTGATGGTTTATTGTAAATTCTCTTTTCTTTTAAAGCATTTCTACAGTTGCATTTGAAGATTTAAACGAAATAACTTTTTTTTTTACTTTTTTGTTTTTTTTTGCACTGAAAGCTTCTTGAAGTGAACTTTTGGAGGGAAACTTTTAAGTACAAATGTTTAATCATCAAATATTCTCAGAAGATGGCAAATCCATTCAAGAAATTGCTTTATTGATCGTGAAAATCAAAGAGGATGTGTCCTCAAAATACTACAATAGTACTGCAGAAAAGATTTGTTGCGAATGTTCCAAGAGAACGTAAAGAAATTTTGAGCATTAATACAAAGGAAATTCGTTGCTCCGTAAAGAAAATTTGAAATAATGTTCCTAATTTGCATTATCATTGTTCTCAGGTATCGGAAGAATCTCAATGTTGAAACGTGTGTGTTTCAAAATGCAGGTTTTCAAGAACATTCTTCATTACGGAACTCGTTCATTACGTCAATAAAAAAGCGTTCTTAGAAAAATTGTTAAAGCCTGTTCTCTGATGAGAGTCAACTCAATCTATACGAAAATAGATAGATGATCAAAAGTGATGAGGAAAATTAGGAACTGACTGTTTATTAAGATCGCATTTGGCAGCAACATACACATCAGGGCTATTGGTGATGGAATTTTGAACTAAGGCCACGATACCGGAACTGGTACCCCCATACCATGTCAATGTGAAGACTGAACCTCCACATATATAACGTCCCTCTTCAAGATGGGTATTTAATAATACCAGGTCTCGAACTCGCGATTCGGAAAAACAATGCCAGTTTTGAATTCTCGACCATGACCACCGTAACCTCAAAAAAATTTGTCGAATGAGTGTTTTGGCTTATTGACGTAAGAGCTAATTCTGGCCAAACTGCGCCAAACATTTGATAAAATACTAAAACACGTGTTAAAAACGCTAAAAAGCATAGTTTAGCTAAAGAACATAGTTTGAGTAATAAAAGGTAAAATATCAAACTAAATATATAAAAATCCAAAGAAAAGCAAATAAATTTTGGTGGGGGTTTCTTCCACCAAGTCAGATAAGCATAAAACAGATGAAGGGAAAAAGTGCTGCAATGATGATTAAAAACTGGACAATCTATCAAAATGCAACGAACAATTTACGAGACCTTGCATGAAGGAGATTCAGGAACATCCTCACTAAATAAAAGATGCCCGTACTTAGAACGAGTATGACCAATGCGAACAGTTTGGCATCAGTTCATCGCATTGGCATTACAGGCCAATGACAGGTTTCATGGATTTAAGCCTGTCACATTAGCCGTAATCATTCGTCCGTAAATTCCATGATTCCTGCCAGCCTTTTGTAATATGATGCAGGATAACAGGAAAGTGGAACTGATAGCTGTTGTATCTCCCCCATTACACGACAGATGGCGCTGTCAATGGGCGCGTCCCTGTGTTTTTCACTGTAACCATATATTCACTCCTTTGTTGTCTTCTGTTGTGTGTAGTCATCTGCGCTGAATAAAAAACTACAAAAAGCATCTTTGGGTACTCACTGGACTATTCCAAACTCATTACCCTACTCGTGTTCTAATATTCTGGCGCCCAAGACGTAAACAAACCTAAGCAAAATAATTGATCCAAAACAAAATGGATAAAAACTGCTTGATTCAAAGGAAAGTGCTACGATCGGCCGTTACGAAAACAATCAGTGAACTGGATAACTGCATCGCAGCAAACGATTTTCCTGCAGCGTCGCTGGCATTTACCAAACTTGAAGAAAAGGCAAAGCGTCTTTTTGAAAACGATGAATTAGTTATTACATATCTTTCTTCACATCCTGATCCCGACACAGATCTCGACACAATTGTGGAGAATGAGCTGGAACAGAACGAAACGTGCCGAGATAATTTTATCTCTGCAAAAGTTCGCTTCCAAGAGTTTTCAAAAATCTATGAGCAGAAAACACAACAATTGGATATCTCTCCATCGATGGGTCGTTTAAGTATAAACCTTCCTAAATTGGAATTAATAGACTTCGATGGCAATCCCAAAAATTGGTTTTCCTTCTGGTCCATGTTCCAAAAAATTGATGAGGATCCTAAAATAGAGGACGACGGGAACTTTGCATATCTGATGCAAACAACAAAAGGTAAGGCTTTTGATTTCGTTCAATCTTACCATGTATCTATATATAAAGGTAAATACAAAACTGTCATAAAAAATTTAAAAACTCGTTTTGCTGATGATAAAATGCTAATTGAATTGTATGTGTACACGAACTTTTAAAATTAATTCTAAATCAATCGCAAAATATGTCTTTTACTGATTTAGTAGACCAATTAGATACTTATTTGCGTTGTCTAGAAAATTTAGGAGTAACTAAAGAAAAATATGGCATGCTGCTCTATCCGTTAGTTGAAGCTTCAATCCCTGAACAAATTCTAATCGCATGCGAAAGAGAAAGAAATTCTATTTCTCATAACAGTACTGCAAATACGCATGACCTTGACTTATTAATTCAATTCCTTCGTTCGGAAGTGGTCAGTGCTGAGCGCCTGCGTATTGCAAAAGCATTCTGTGCGGGAGAGAAAGATAAAAATAAAACAAGTAAACATAAAACTGACCCCTCTCGCGATCTCAGTTCGGTGACCCCCGTCCCCACTGCATCGAGTCTTGTTACCCAAACAAAAAGCGAAAGGAGAGGGTCGAACATTTTTTTGTTTATTTTGTTCGAAAAAGACTCACCGCAATAGTGACTGTTTCACGGCTCAAAAAATGCCCTTCCAAGAACGAAAAGAGAAAGTATTAAAGATGAAAGCACACACACACATGCTTATCATGTCTTAGAGTTAATTGTCGTGCAGATAGATGCGGAATGAGTGTTCGGTGCATAGTTTGCTCGAAAAAACATTTTCCAATTTTATGTCCAAATTTATGTAGAGAAAATGAAAATTCCTTTTCTTCTCCGAGCAAAACAGAAATTAATAGTGTCACCAGCAATAGCTCTTCCGGTTCGACAGATGTTTTATTGCAAACACTTTTCAGAATATGAGTATCAGGCCCTTCGAAAACAAAAATAGTTCGCTGTTTATGCGACTCAGCTTCGCAAAGGTCATATATAAATCGTGATCTCGCAGAGTTTTTGAACTTAAAAATTGATCATCCCGAATTTCTTAAACATAATTTATTTGGAGGTATTGAAACGGAAAAAATTAAACATTTCGCATTTAAATGTGAACTTCAGGAAATTCGGGGAAATTTTTCGTGTGAAGCGATATTGTTAGATAAGGAAGTAATTTGCGGAACAATTCCAAAAATAAGTAAATCTGATGCAGAATGCTTCACTAAAAATGGAATTTATTTATCCGATTGTGAAAATAATGATTCTGACATATCAGTTTTACTGGGTGCTGACTATTTAGGAAACATTTTAACTGGTTCCATAAGTCAACAACCCAATGGTTTAACCGCGGTTCAGACTTATCTAGGGCGTGTAGCTATGGGAAAATCATTATCCTTTACCACTTGTTCTAATCATGCCATGCCTGTAATTTCACTGCTAAACGGTAGCAAAATTTGTGACCTTTGGTCATTGGATATTCTGGGTATACGGGACCCTGTGGAAAACAAAACAAGAAAGGACATTGATGATGATACGTTCTAAAAGGCAACTTTTGTCCATTTCGTAAAAGACATTTGATCCGATCGGCTTTACAGCACCCGTAACACTTATTCCAAAACTTCTAATGCAAAATGCGTGAAAAAATTATAAGCTAACGTGGGATCAAAAACTGCCTCCTGAAATCGTTGAGGAATTTAAAAATTGGCTTGCTAGTTTGGAATTTTTGAAACTGATTCAAATTCCACGCTACTTTGGGGGTTTAGTTGATGAGTCAACTTCCACCTTATATATGTTTAGTGATGCAAGTGGGAAAGCCTTTGCAGCGGGCGTTTTTTTACGAATTGAATTCGGTAATGAAGTTCAGATTAAATTAGTTCAGGCAAAATCACGCGTCGCTCCTCTAAAAAAGGATCCCATCACCAAAAACGAAAACTGAAATGTCCATCCCAAAACTCGAACTCTTGGCAGCAGTTATCGGCACTCGCCTTGTCCAAAGCGTCAAAACATCATTAAACATTCACAGCATTCAAACTTTCTACTGGACTGACTCAAAAGTCGTGCTTTGCTGGATCAAAAATTTTGGGACTTGGGAAAACCTTCGTTCATAACAGAATAAAAGAGATCCATTCCAGCTCATCGAAAGAAGACTGGTATTACGTTCCATCACAGATGAACGCTGCAGACATCGCATCCAGGGGATGCAACGCACAAACTCTCTTCAGTCTTTGTTGGTGGGAGGGTCCCATATGGTTGAAAAACCGTGCCTCCTGGCCGGACACCAAAGACTCTGATTTCAGGGATGCTCTTGAACTTGCTACTGAAGAGAGAAAACCTACAGTTACGACGAATCTGTCTCTGAATGATTCAGACTCTAATTTCTTCGAGTGGACTAAACGTGTTTCAAAGTTTTCTTCCATCGTTCGAACTTTGGCCTATGTAAAACGATTCCTTTCAAATGCTAAATCAGCAGCTAATGGTCAAAAAGACTCTTTACTTAAAGGAAACCTTAATGAAAAGGAGCTCTCAAAATCTGAGCTCGAAATTCTCCTTTTCATACAGAAACAGACCTTTGGCAAAAATCGTCGACTCATACCACCGAACTTTGTCGTTTACCTTGATTCTGATGACCTCCTCAGAGTGGAGACAAAACTTTTCTCTACAGATACTGGAGATTACTTTAGGCGATCTATATATATTTTATTACCTGACAAACATGAACTTGTTTTAAGGCTCATTGAAGAGACTCATCGAATTCATAACCATGCAGGTATCCAAGCACTTGTTATTGTCCTACGAGAAAAGTATTGGATATTGAGATCGAGGAAAACTGTCCGATCAGTCTTGTTTTAAATGTGTAATTTGCCAAAGATTTAAGTCAAAACTGTCCACTTCTGTGTTTGCACCTCTTCCTGAAGAGCATGTAAGAATGTCAGCTGTGTTTGAGACGACCGGTGTGGACCTAGCTGGTCCTCTGCTCCTGCGAAATCGTGACAAAGTGTGGATCGCAATTTTCACATGTGCGGTTTACCGTGCCATCCATTTTGAACTTGTCTCGGACATCTCAACACAAAGTTTTCATCTTGCATTGAGAAGATTCATTTCACGTCGAGGTCGAGTAAAAACAATTTACTCGGACAATGGTACAAATTTCGTTGGACTCAACAACGAACTCCAAAACATCGATTGGAGTGCCATTATTGCTCACTCTGATTTGAAGAAGATTTCCTGGCACTTTAACCCTCCGACCGCCGCTTGGTGGGATGGTTGGTGGGAAGGGGTGGCCCGAATGCTAAAGGAATTGCCGAGACGCAATTTGGGAAAAGGTTCTCTTCAATATGATAAACTTCACACCATCGTATGTGAGTGCGAGGCTCATCCAAACAGCAGACCCCTCACTTACCTCTCGGAGGACCCTCTGATTTGGTACCTATTACTCCATCTCTATTTTTGCAGGACCAAACTGAATTCTGTGTTCAAGACTTGGACCTGAATGATATACAAAATCTTCGCAAACGTGCGAAACATCTTCACGCCGTAAAACATAAACTAAAAACTCGATTCTAAAAGGAATATATCTCAATCTTAAAACAGACTAACAATAAGGTACATACTCCACTTTCTGTTGGAGACATTGTATTAATCAGTTTGGATAATAAGAAACGTGTAGATTGGCCTTTAGCTAAAATTATCGAAATTTATAAAGGGCGTGACGGTGTTTCTCACGTTGCAAGATTGAAAACTCAGAGTGGTGAACTGATACGGCCGATTCAACGTTTGTGCCGCTTGGAAACTTTAGGTAAAATTGCTGAAATTATGAGAAACAATAACCACCAGAAGAGATAGAACTATTAAGTCTAAGATTTGAACTCTTAGTTTGAACATTTTCTGTTGAACATTAATTTGTGTATTTTAATTTCAATTTGTACATTACTTTCTTAAGCATGTTTAATTTTCTAGAAATCTGAATTTATCTTTAAGTTAAACTGTAACTTTTGTGGGTGGAGGATGTTGTATCTCCCCCATTACACGATAGATGGCGCTGTCAATGGGCGCGTCCCTGTGTTTTTCACTGTAACCATATATTCACTTCTTTGTTATCTTCTGTTGTGCGTAGTCATCTGCGCTGAATAAAAAACTACAAAAAGCATCTTTGGGTACTCACTGGACTATTCTAAACTCATTGCCCTACTCGTGTTCTAATAGATAGCGGCAAGTGGGTCGTTGTTGATCGCGACACTCTGTCCGCTTGCTCGTTGCCTATGATACCTACGTGGCTTTGTAACCAGTAAAATTCTACACTGCTGTTTGTAAAAAGTGAAACACCATGAAGGAATCAGCAGAATTAAATGAACTTTGCAGGAAATATCAGTTATAGGCTGTTAAGTAAAAGAGTAAAGTTTCAAAGCCATCGCGCAAGCGTGACATGCTCAGCACTCTCTGAACTGATGCTGAAAGCGTATAAATAGAGGGCTATAGTGGGACGTTGAAAACAGTTAATGGTTATTTGTTAGTGGTGAACGTTTAGTGAAACCTAAGTATGCATCCACGACGAAATAAGGAGAAATTCCAACAACTTAGGGAGTCTGAACGGGGGAGGATTATCGGCCTTCGAGAAGGAGGATTTTCCTATCGCACAATAGGAACTTGTCTGCAGAGGAACGGCTCCACAGTGATGCGAGTTTGGAAGCAGTGGACGACGGAAGGTGACGTCAGAGTGGACGATCAACAACTACTCCGCATGGCGGTAAATGACCGTACAGCTTCCTCCAGGCAGTTGGTAACACGTTGGTCTATTACTACAGGTGTACTAATGTCGGCTTCGTCAATTCGTTGACGTCTGCTGCACCGTAGATTGCATTCAAGGGTGTCTTTATACAGGATCCCCCTCACGGCAAACCATCGACGGCTGCGTCTGCAATGGGCTCTTGAACCCAGAACCTGGCAAGCTGATTGGCACCAAGTTGTCTTTTCAGGTGAATCATGCTTCAATTTGTGGGACCATGATGGCCGCATTCGTGTTAGACGCTATTCCGGGGAACGCTGCCTTCCCGAGTGTGTTATCGAACGACATAGTGGCAATAAAACCCGGAGATATGGTTTAGGGTGCGATTTCGTATCACGGACGATCCAATTTGCTACGAATTAAGGGTAATCTCAATAGCAACAAGTACGTCCATGAAGTGCTACAGCCCGAAGTCATTCTTTTCCTTCAAGGCATTTCTGGAGCTATCTTTCAGCAGGATAATGGACACCCACAGGTTGCAAAGACTGTTCAAGACTTCTGTTCAGCCAAACAGATGCAACTTCTTTCTTGGCCTGCTTATTCTCCGGAGATGTCGCCTATATAGTACGTGTGGGGTTTGGTTGGTCGGCGTCTCGCTCGTGATCCGCGTCCTACAGCTTCAAGAGATGAACTTTTGCTATGCATACAGGCAATATGGAATTCTCTTCCACATGCAGACATTCAATGACTCCATGTCGCGTCGTATAGCAGCATGTATTGCAGCGCGTGATGACTACACCAAATACTGATTTTGAACACTAATATTGTTTTTTTTTTGCATTGAACATTTCATCATTTATTTGTACTAATACAAGTCGTTTGTGCATTAAATTTCATTTAATTCTGATGATTCCTTCATGGTGATGCATTTTTTAAAAATAGCAGTATATATCGAAACCCTTGCCACACACATACAGTCGACTCGTAATGTCGAGTATAGGAAGCTGTAGGAAGCTAAAGGAAACTTTTTCCAAAGATGTTTTTTTTTGTGCGTGAAAATATATTGATTTGTGTGTGTGACCCACCGCCTCAAATAAAACCAAATTCTGTAAGCAATTATAAATTTTTAATTTTAGCTGTATTTATTTTAAGACTGTAGTCTTACGTTTTGATGAAGATTTAATTCTCACTCTTTCCCAATAATTTTTTTTTTTAAGAAAAGAAAGCTTTATAAAATAACTTCTATCCGTATATATCCAATTCTCTTAGTATTTATTAATGATATATAATACTTTATTTATCCTTAAATTATAAGTACTGTGGATTTAAAATGTGATTTTTTTAAAATGATGACTAGATTTTATACTAAGTTGAAGTACGCTCAAAAATGTTATATTTTTTTCTAAATGGTAAGAGCATTCCAACTTTGTCGGAGTTTTGTTATGACTCGTGAAATTTAATTTGATGAAGTGTGGATAACTCTAAATGGCTGAGCTTGTTGACAAAAAAAAAACTGATAGTGCAAGATTTCCTCATTTAAATGAGCTGAAATTTGAGAAAAATTAATCCTTAAAACTGTATTACACGTCTATTAAAGATTAAATGCATTGTTTTTATTTTTGCACTAGGCTGTTTTATATTGCTGTAACAATGTTCTAAACTAATTCTATTAATTTGGCGGAAGTCGGAGTTGGGAGTATATTTCATTGAAGAAAATGAATGAGTTTTAAATTTAAAGATAATTTTAATCCGATTTTTTAAAGTTGTAATAGCTACACAACAACAAAAAAATCTATAATTACGATCTTTTACGTATGCTCCAAAATTCATCACAAAACGATCATCTGATCTTTGTAAACTTTTAATGAAAGTTACTTTATTAAATATTAGTTTTTTTTTTTAAAGAAAAAATTTTTTGAAATTGTTTTTTTTTTCCTATTTAGAAATGGTAAATTAAAGCGTTACATTTGTCATACTCATGCTTTTAAATTTATCTTCAACTTTACCAAAGTCGAATATTTAAGCATTTGCTCGGTTTGAATCATATGATAAAAAATATTCAAAGGGAAACTAAAAATGGGAAAAAATAGTGTATTTAGGATTTGTGCTTTTTATAACCATACATGGACTTCAGGGTTTGCAGTCCCGTGTTATATTTTAAATCCCGGGATTTCGGGATTACATTATCCAAATTCCGAGATTAGGACTGGATTATTTATTAAAAATACTTAAACGTTAGTATATTTGAATTGCATAATAAAACTAAAAGTATATAGTTAAAAATTGGTTTAATATTAATTTTACTGTGTGTGTGAGTAAAATAAATCAAAACAAAATTTAATTCATCATTAACAAGTAATATAAATTTTTTTAAAGCAATTCCTACTTAGGTCAACAAAATTTCTTTTTATTTTAGTTACTTTTTATTAAATAGTTACAATTAATATAAATATAACATATGACAGAATCACAATATTAAGTGACAAAATAAAAAGAAATTTTCCTTCAAATTTTCCATTTTCCTTTCTATGTATAGTGTTGAACTATTTTTTGTTTGTTACTATTTATTCATTAATTAAATTTAATTATTCTAATAAAATAGTATAGTAAAAAGAAATCACATTCGCAGAAATTAGGTCATTCTAGATGGGATTCGAACCTACGACTTTTGGATTAGAAATCTATAGCACTACCCATTGCGCTACAGGGACACAACAAGCGAGTTTCCTTTTTATATATGCTGTTGGACTATTATTTTTGCATGTTTGTTCCTATTTATTCATTTTTTAATTTAATTAATGAATTGATATTCGAAAAAACTGTATTAACATCAAGTGTCATCCATTACAAGTTTAAAAACATGTATTTGAACTTGAATGGATGTATAGAAAATATTTTATTAATGACTGAAAATTTGAACAAGATATATATATGGTGAGAGAGTGAGTTTATAGAAGGAATTGGAAAAAAATGAAAATAGCACAAAATAAAATAAAAAAAAAACATTTCTTAATTTATTTGTTTCTGTAAATAAGCTTTTAAGAAACACACAGCTCTTCCAGCGTTTCATCGTTGAAACGGCTTCTTATTTTTGTTACACATTGTCCTGCCGAATAAAATGCACGTTCGGATTCTTTACTAGTAGGTATTATCGTCATCAAATAGGAGTATGTTCTTTTCAGGTAGTTACCACGTCTCCCTCCATTTTTAAAAAAGAGACATTTCTTTTTTGAATCTTTAATGACCGGATCTTTCTATCAAATCTACACTCTTGTCCATATAAAATAAGGATAATGAAGTTCAGGCAAAGAAAGAGACAGAAGCAAAACAAATTTGACTTATTTGTAAAGTCTATTTATTAAACAAAAGGTAAAAAGCAAAAAAGATGCTATATGTTTGACATAATTAATAAAAATTGCGATTTTTACTCCCTGGAGCAAATTTCATAAAAGAACCTATTTACAAAAAACAGTATAACATGGTTAGTGTGATGGTTTAATACGGAGTATGTCTCCCGGACGATGCAATACAGGCCTTACAACGCCTACGCATGCTGAGTATCAAATTATCAATCTGATCTGAGGGAATATTACACCACTCATCAAGCAATGCCCTCAGAAGTTCCAGTAGACAGGTGGGAGGGGGTAGACGGGCTGCAATTCGTCGGCCAAGCATATCCCACACATGCTCTATTGGATTCAAGTCCGGTGAGTATGCTGGCGGCCAATCCATAAGGGTGATATCCTCCGATTGAAGGCATTCGTTTACAATGTTCGCACGGTGAGGACGGGCGTTGTCATCCATAAACAGAAATTCAGCACCCATGGCGCCCCGAAACAAACGTACATGTTGTTCCAGAATGACAACCCGATAGATGTGGCCTGTCATCGTTACACTCTGAACATGCAGGTCAGTTCTTGGAACCAAGAATAATTCCTCCCTAAACGAGCCATCCTGCACCACCGTAAATGATGTCATAGACTTTTACACTGGTTCCAAGCTAAGCTGCTTAAATATCACAAACTCACTTTTCTTCTAGGAAACAAACGGATTGAATTCACACAAATTTGAGAGAATTATGGAACAACAAAAATTGATGTTGAGGATCAATAAATGTTGATAAAATGTTAATTAAGGAATATGTCTATTTAGCATTATTTTAGTTGCAACCATGATAGGAAATGATACGAAAGTGAAAAAATGTATTTATTATAAAAGCAGCAAACGATTCATTGAATCGAGATCAATGAATCTTAAAGAAGTTTTGTCTATAGTCCCCTTTCATATGATGGATTTAAACATACGATATTCATAGTTTTTTTATAAAACAATTGGTTGAAAACTTTTTGGAGTAACTGAACACTAAAGGGTTGAAGCACCAGAGCATCCTTTTTTTCTCTTTTCAAAAATCAAACATATTTTTTAAGCTCTTCAATTCAGCCCTATATTAAATATTTCCACTATTTGGAACAACAATGTTTATTATGAAAAAAGTTGTCAGGATATCGATGGTTCTACACCTGAAATATCAGAGGCAAAATACCATGATAATTTCAGGATGACATCATACTGATTCAATTCGAGCGAACTTGGATCTGAAATTGATAATAAATCAATATAATAAATTCTTACGAATTTTGTATAAAATAGTGTAAATAATTTGTATTTGGATGTGTAAGCATTTATATTACTCTATGTTATATTTATTTTATCATTGTAATATTCGCAAGCAACGCCGTCCCCTATGTAAAAATGGCGATTCAATGGGAACTTGGCGATAGAGACAAGTTGGCATCATTTTTGGTGATTTTCTGATTAAACTATTTTTTAAAAGACTTTGTGGCCCGCGGATCTTTGTGAACTTATTGATGGGGCTCTCGGGCATAAAAAGTTGAAGACCCCTAGTGTAGATGAATATAATGTATTTTTCGAAGTCTGCATAAAAATAAGAACAAAATTGAAGTTAGGCTGACTGAAAAATAATATTGATGTCAGTAATTCCGTTATATACCTTCGTGTATAGAATAATCGAAATATTTTCTCTTGACATTATGGCTATTTATGTTTACATTTTCTTGATTATAATCAGTTAAGTTATAGAAGATACTGTCAGCCTGAAAAATACTGTTTTTTTTCAGAGATGTAACTTATGTTCTAAAGAATAGAAGCAATTAAGCTATTTGTCATGTCAAAGGTCAAATAGCAGGAATTATATGATTTCTCTTTTTCTCTCTCTACATATGTCTATATATATAAAGGAGAAAAGCGACTCACTCACTGACTGACTGACTGACTGACTAATCACGAAATCTCTGGAACTATTCAACCTACAGACTTGAAATTTGGTAGACATGTTCCTTTGATAGAGTAGACATCAGCTAAGAAAGGATTTTCCGAAATTCGAAACGCAAGGGGTGTTACGGGGGGTTAAGGGCTTTAATAATAATTGTTTCCATGTTTAAACTACTTGATGTACAATCTTGAAATTGAGTAAGCGGATTCCTTTCAGAGAGTAGAGATCCGCTACAAAATGAGTTTGCTGAAAATCGACCCCCAAGTGGCGTTGCAGGGGCTTAGGGGGCGTTATAGATAATTATTTCCATTTTTAAACTATTTGACGCACTGTCTTTAAATTTGATATATAGATTCATTTCGTAGAATAATGATCAGTTACAAAACGGGTTTTCCGGAAACAGACTTCTAAGTGGCGTTGCGGGGAATTAGGGGCGTTATAGATAAATATATCCGTTTTTAAACTACTCCACCTACCTGCTTGAAAATTGGTAGGTAAGTTTCTTTCCTGGAGTAAATATCCACTACAAAATGGGTTTTGGGAAAATTGACCCCCAAGGGGTGTTGCGGGGGCGGGGGGTTTAAGGGGCGTTATAAATTCCTATTTTTAAGTTATTAGACGTACAGTCTTGAAACTTAGTAAGCAGATTCCTCTCATAGGGTAGAGATACGCTAAAAATGGGTTTCGTGAAAATTGCTCCCAAGTGGCGTTGAGGGGACTTAAGGGGCGTTATAGATAATTATTTCCATTTTTAAACTATTAGACGCACAGTCTTTATATTTGATAAAGAGATTTCTTTCATAGAGTAGATATCAACTATAAGAAGGTTTTGTGAAAACAGACCTCTAAGTGGCGTTGCAGGGGAATAAGTGGCGTAAGAGATCAATATTTTCGTTTTTAAACTATTTGACCTACCTGCTTGAAAATTGGTAGGAATGTTTCTTTCATGGAGTAAATATCCGCTACAAAACGGGTTTGGAGAAAATTGACCCCCAAGGGGTAAAAATTGACCCCCAAGGTTAAGGGCAGATATAAATAATTATTTCTTTTTTTAAACTATTAGACTCACAGTCTTGAAATTTGGTTAGCAGATTCCTCTCATAGGATAGAAATACACTGCAAAATGTGTTTTGTGAAAATCGACCCCTAGGTGGTGTTGCGGGGGTTCAAGGGGCGTTATTGATATTTTTTTTTGCATTTTTAATTAATTGGACGCACAGTCTTCAAATTTTGCTAAGCAGATTCCTTTCATGGAGTGCAATTCCCCTACAAAATGGGTTTTGTGAAAACAGACCCAGAAGTGGCGTTGCGGGGGCTCAAGTGGCGTTATAGACAATTATCCCCATTTTTAAACTGTTAGACGTACAGTCTTGAAATTTGATAAGCAGATTCCTTTCGTAAAGTAGAGAACCGCTACAAAATGGGTTTCGCGAATATCAACTACCAAGTTTAATTTCGGGAGATTAAGAGGCGTAATCGATAAATATTTCCATTTTTAAACTACTTGATCATCCTGCTTGAAAATTGGTAGGCATGTTCCTTTCATGAAATAGAGTTCCTCTAACAAAGAGTAAAATGAAAATTGACCCTAAAGATGTTTGCGAGGGGTCAAGAGGAGTTACAGAAAAAAATTCCTGTTTTTAATTGTCAGACCCATATACTTGAAATTTGTTAAGCATGTTTCTTTTGTTGAATAGGGATCCACTAAGAATAAATTTTGAGCAAATCAAGTTCTGGGGGTTGCAGGGGGTTACTGGGACGTATTGACAAAAAAAAAATTAGTTTTTCGAGCTACAAGGACTATAATAATAAAATTTTATTTGCATTTTTCTTTTGTTGAATTGAATTCCGCTAAGAGCGGTTATTTTGGAAAACGGCTCTCAACTTGATTACGGGGATATTTATAGTAAAACTTTTGCTTTTTTCTGTTAGATTTAGACTTGAAATTTGGCTTGCATGTTCAATTTACGGAGTAGAGATCCACCGAAAATTGGTTTTGCGGGAATCCACTTGGTTTTTGAGTTACGAAAGAGCAAACATCATTCTATGCTTCAATTTTAGAGATTTTTAGAAAATACAAATTAGACGAGTTCTGCCCTTTTTTTTTTTATCAACAGGTGACAGTTACAGGTATAAGTATATTTTTCAATTCAATCGAATTCTTAATGCTAGGACTTAGATATCAATAATTTATACATATATATAAGCAGTAAAAATTTATAAAACATCATGAAATACCCAGCGAAGCGGGCGGGTAACAGCTAGTATATATATATAAACAATTTTCTATATGGAAAGACTAAAGAAAATTTATTTATTTGGTCAATTTATATATATATTTCACAAATTATTTTAGATCTTATTATTTGAGTTTTATTGCCTTGTAGATAATCATCAATTACAGGATATTATAATTTACTAACGATATATATTTTTACTCCCCCTCCCCAAAATTATGGCATTTAAATTTTTTAAAAATGTAATCAATTCCAAAAATTAATATTTTAAGCTGAATTATTCTGTAAATGATTAAAAATTATTTCACCCATTATGAAAATCAAACAACTAAATTTCTGTCAAAATTTTACTTTCTTAGTCCTATTTAAATATATTTATGAAACCAAGTTTGCATACGGAACGTTTTCATATCATTAAATTTCTCCATATTATTTTAACGTATTAAAGAAATTAATATCTTTGCTTCTCAGCTTCAATGTAGAAATTTTGTGAATGCTCAGACTTAGCATTATGTAAAAATGAAAAAATGAATGGAATTGTAATTAATATTAGAAATTTTAAAAGTTATTGAAAAATGTACAATTATCATTTCAACCAATTTTGCTTTTTAGAAGACTCTAATTTTCAATTTTGCGTCCAATACAACATTGAATAACTTTTTATCGGTTAGAAAAAATATCGACATCAGAAAAGAACAAGAAACACCGTAACATGCAATAATTCTTATGACATAAATATTTTCTGTTTTAGTATTTTTAAAATTGCTGCATTGAATACATTCAATGTTTTTCTTAGAAGTTTTTTCGAAACAAGCACATTTATGACTTGTTTTTTTACATTTTAATTGCTCACGGCTTTGTCATCTTATTGTCTTTGATCACAAATGGTTGTAAAAAGGAGCATTTAAAGATATAATCCACTTTATAGCAAATTAAATTATTGTGAGGGAAAGTTTTTTTAAGAGCAAATGTTTTTTAGTTTATTTTGTAATCCAGTAACCATTGCAGTAAAAAATGTAAGTTTTTAAAATTTTTCTATACTAAAATGTATTTATTTAAAAAAAATCTATTTAGTTATAAACGATATGTTTATATTAAAAATCTCCCAAAATATATTTCCCATTTGTGTCCCCATTTCATTAGATTAAATGTCATCAAGTTTTAAAATTGGACGCCATGGATTAACGCTATGGATTTAACTCATGGATATCTAATATTATTTTTGAAAGATTTCTATTGTTTTAAGTGATTTGTTCTATTTATTATTCTAGATAGGACATAATGTATTGAAATACGCTGCGTATATTATTTTCCCTGCAGTAATACTCTCCTTGTGGGGTTTTACAGGTAAAGTTCGCTTTCCAGTATGAGTTTGAATAAGATTATGGCAACTTTTGAAGATGTGAGCAAGATTGCCAGATTGGCGACTATATAACCCTTGGTGACAAATATCATCTATCCAGGGAAGGCTCTAGGATCGACCCATCTAGAAATTTCCATGAGGCTATATAAAGGTCGGTGGAGTTGAGAAGAGAGTGGCGTCGAGATCAGAATCTGTGCTTTGACTGCGCCAAGAGAGAGAGACTTTATCAATCCGAGTGTTCCTGTCAGTGGAACTTTTCTAGAGAGACGTTTCTAGAATGGTATATAACGAGTGCGTTTTGCACTAGTGTAAATAATCTATTCTATTTATTTTTGTTAGACGTTGTCATCTGTTCGTCCTTGCCTATTAAAGCTGTTATTCAAAAAATTAAAATCGTCTGCCCGCGCTCATTTGCGATAGCATTTTGACATTATTTGCCACGTAACACTTAAAACATTTTTTAACACAAAGATGGGCAAATTACAACTCATGGGTTAGATGGAATTTCTTAAGGGAAGCCCACAGATCACTTATCCTAATTTAAACCACATTATTAGAAATTTTTAGAAATCTTCAGTCACATTTTCATTTAACGCATTCGTATTAAAGGATTTTCCAAATATTCTTTTCTTAGGTTATTACGATTAACAACGAATGGATTGGTCAGCAAAATTTTCTTCTGTTTTTACCTTACTTCTGAAAAAAGGTTTGCTTAACTGGGATCAAATATACTTCAAATGAGAAGAAAAATAAATACTTTTCTCAGGTACTAGAAATACTTTTTTCTGGGGCACGAAGATCATATAATTCTCCATTTTAAAGTAGAAAATGTACTGTAGCTTTAACCATCGTAACCAAATCGTTATCTAGATATGATTTTCAAACGTTTTTAGTTGATAAAGAACTTCGAAAAGAAAAAGATTTACTTACTGTTAAAGAAGTATAAGAATAGGCATTTGAATCAAAACAATATTAATAAAGTTCACTGTTTCTAAACTTTTTATGATCCCAGTTTTTAGGTATGAAATTGCGTTTTTGTGTATAAAGTTTCAGTTTTAGGAGGATAATTTCTGTGATTCTAGCAATTTATATAAAAACACGATCATTTTCATTGATCAGAAAAAAAAATTACTTGATTGGATTTTATAACAGTAAATGTGCATTCAAATATTCTGCAATAAAGAAAAATATTTTAATAGTGCTTCTAAGAAAACAATAGTTCTCACTACCAGCAGTGCCATTGTTTTTTAATGAATAACGTGAATTTATTTTACAAGAAAATTAATCCATCAATCATTAGTTAGCATTGTTGTTTGCAGCTTTTCTTGTATTTTTGATATTCATTGTTCAGCTAACGTCTCTCATTTGGTCTTTGTAAATAAATACTGATTTGTCATCCCCCTCCCACCGTAAAGCAAGAGGAAGGATTTTTTAAAAATTTGCTGTATCATAACCTTCTTAACAGAGATGTATTATATAAGCCTCTTTCGCGGATAAACTGGTGAAAGAGGCAAGAAATCTCACTATGGACAACTTTGTAAATGTTACCTTGTCATACGGAGTCATAAATGATTCTAAAGTACCCAGGTTCTAATTTAAATAAAGAGAGACTCCGAATCATAGAAAATTAAAGTTCATTGAAATTACTTCATTAGGATCAAAACAAAAACATACCTTGTCATTGAGAGGGAGAGGCTCGGTGTTTTTAAACTAGCTGCTGATTTCCATTTTGGTCTCTGATGCTGATTCCTTTTGTGAAGCGTCTCTTAAACCCGAACATGTCACACCGAAATGTCTCCGCAAAACTCTTTTTTTTTTGTCTCTGTGTTCTAATTGAAGGAGATACCCGCGCAATAATACAAAGCAGATCTTTAAGGGTACTTTGACCCCTTGTGGTTTGTAAAATCTCTCCCTCTGAGAAATTAAAATTTTTCCTATGAACAAGGGTCAATGTAAAAATGACCGAGCATAAGGGGCCATGTACAGCATCCCTTCACTTATTAGACGCAAATGCTGGCGCAAATTTCAAATTGAGTGGATGAGTATTACTGTACGGCTACATGAGGGCTTTGGGTGACGAACCTCGTAATTTTGAGCCCTGGTCATATGATGAAGACGACACCTAAGCTGGCATCCCTTCTCCACACCACACCAACGGGAGGACGTTTGAGCCTCGACATATTTAACTTTCATCGGCCCCCTCTGCGCGGCGGGTCTATTATCGAAGTCATGACACGAAAAGTCACGAGTCCATTACCTTAACCACTAGACTAATACGACTGGCCTCATTTGAAATTGAGGAAGAAGTCAATTCCTGCAAAGATTCAACTCTGTAACATAAATGGAGATCACCTTATAACAAAAACTATTGATTTGTTTAGATTACAGAGGAATGAGTAATTGAGTAAACATTAACGTTGCCCTATTTAGCAACATGAAGGCTTTGGGTGATGGACCTCGTCATTTTAAACCATGGTCAAGTGACGAGGACGACATTTGAGTCCCTACAGATTTAACGTACATCAGCGCTTCTACATGGCGGGTTACCGAGGAATGTGAAGATTGATAGGGATGGTTGAGGAACTTATAGGAATTGTGATAACTGTCCAGATACAGAGCTAACACCCACTCATATTTTTGACTGGACAATTATTCTTGCTGCTCCGCAAAAAATTGTTTTTTGTCAACAAATCTCTATGCGGATAATATTGAGCTAATTGCCAGAACAGTCATTTGGACAGTCTGATTTGGTCTCGTCATCATTATCATCATCATGGAATAGCTTCAACGCTCATCAAATGCGTTAAATAAAGAATAGTTAAAAGAGAATTTCAATTAATACGTTGTTGCTTTCGGAATATAAAACTCTTGATAATAGAAGGAATTTTAGATATAAAAAATTCCGTAAGTTTTAATTTTCTCTGTATGTGTAATCAGTGATTATATTATTTAATTTGCTTTGTAGACATAATTTTATCTCTTTTAAATTTGTTCTTAGCAGTTTTTATCACATTGAACTGAGACTGTCCAATAAAAACGTATCAAATAGAAACCAACCCTACACTGATAGCCCATTTGCATAATTCTGAATTTTTTTAAAAATAACAATGCATCTGTATTTATCTTACGAATATCTCAAAATATAATTAGAAATCAAAATAGAAGTGAATAACAATTTTAAAAAATAATATTATCACAAACAATAAGATTAAAGCATGAAATTATTCAAGCAATTTATTTTTAGTAGGATGGGGTAAGGCATTGGTCTCTTTTTGAATATATGACAGAAATTAAGACGTATTTTATTTTTCCTTTTTTTATTTCTTCCATACATGACTTTTATTAGCCTCAGTATAAATACTTTAATGTAGTCAAAGCTTGAAAGCTCTTATAATTCGAGATCATAATAATCAACGGTTTACTGAAGAATTTATCGTGTGAAAAAATTCTTTATATCAAATTTGAACTTTTCCAGCAATTTTATGTCTCGACTGATCCGAGCCTATTTCGAGAAAAACAATAAGCTCTAGAAAAAGCAGTCCCCAGTGCTATGCAACGGAGATACCTCTATCTGCCTTCTCTTTCAGTAAAAATGAAAACTGTATTTTTATAAGGTGATTTAGAATCAAATGATTTATCTCATAAATTTTCATTGTGCTCGCTACACAATGAAACTATCCCACAAATCGAAGAATTTGAATTTAAAGAAAGAAATGAAAATAAAAAATGGTATGTAACCCTGAATGGAAACAGTGTTTGCTGTAGAGACTCTCTCGGTTCACTTTTCTATCGTTTCATTATTCAGACTTATTGTTTCTAGAAATCATTTCCAAACGTTTTGCTCTGTTAAAGCAACTACATTATAGCCTTTTAATATTCTTAGCAATAATGTTTATCGATGAGTTTTTTCTTCTAAAAAGAAGAGAAACAAAAGGAAAAGTCTTTGTTTTATTTACAACAAAGCCATCTTCCTCTTTTAAGGCCTTCTTTGAAAAGTATTATAATAAAACAGGAAATTTCTTATTTTAAAATAGATTTGAATTACAAAAATAAAATGAAACAATGGATATCTCTACCGTTAGAATGATGATATTCGGTTTATTCTGTGAATAGATTTTAATATTATTGTTAAGCATGTAAAAAGTTTATATTACGAAATATAGTTTATTCACACACACTTGATAGAGGGAGAATTATTTGAGCTCATTACACAATCTTTTATATATCTATTGAAGCATTATAAGACGTAAAAATAAATACAGCCTCAACAGTTTCCTGATAATTTAAGAAAAGTAATTTATGAAAAAACATTTTTTAATCGAAATTTAAAAAGTTCAATTATTATGTAACTTTTGACATGTACTAATAATTTTAGTTTAAGATAATCTGGAAAATTAAAGATTTAACGTTATATATTTTTTAAAAAAAAATAATAATTCCATTGGATCGCAAATTGTAATTTAAATCAAAAGCTTTTATTTGAAGCTTGTTATTTTCAATAACTCGAGATTGAAATAAAGCGAGTCCATTTTTGTTTAAATTATTTTGTAACAAAAGAGGAGGAGAAGAAAAAAATAAATTATGTTGGGTAAGAAGTTAATGATACCTAAAAATTTTTATTAGTGCTTTGATTTTTTTACCAAACATACACCTTGCAGTACAATTTTGTGCAACTTCAGTTTTATTGCACATTATTACTTTGCGTCATTTATTAATATTATTTTTCATTCTCACAATGTGTGTTTCCATCGTCTTTCTTTTCGCATCGTGAAAGATTGAATTGCAGCTGCCTTGGAACATGATGTAGCGATTTCTTAACGTATTGTGACGTTTCGTACATTTACCAGTATTTTAAGGGATTGGTTGACGTTTCAATCAGTCACTTTCTGACTGTTAAGCCGTTTGCATTGTAATACTTTTACTGTTCTAATACTTTGGCATCTTCCCCCATGTGCTGTAAAAAGAAGGGACTCTTCCTTTTTTCAGAAAGTTCATTACGAAAATATATTCCTTCTATCACATTTTTAATTGGAATTAATACGTAATCTATATATATAAAGGAGAAAAGCGACTCACTGACTGACTGACTGACTGACTAATCACGATATCTCTGGAACTATTCAACCTACAGACTTCAAATTTGGTAGACATGTTCCTTTCATAGAGTAGACATCAGCTAAGAACGGATTTTCCGAAATTCGAAACGCAAGGGGCGTTACGGGGGGTTAAGGGGCGTTATAAATGATTGTTTCCATGTTTAAACTACTCAATGTACAATTTTGAAATTAGGTAAGCAGATTCCTTTCATACAGTAAAGATCCGCTACAAAATAAGTTTGGTGAAAATAGACCCCTAAGTGGCGTTGTAGGGGCTTAGGGGGCGTTATAGATAATTATTTCCATTTTTAAACTATTTGACGCACTGTCTTTAAATTTGATAAATAGATTCCTTTCGTAGAATAATGATCAGTTAAAAAACGGGTTTTGTGAAAACAGACTTCTAAGTGGCGTTGCGGGGGATTAAGGGGCGTAATAGATAAATATATCCGTTTTTAAACTACTTCACCTACCTGCTTGAAAATTGGTAGGTATGTTTATTTCCTGGAGTAAATATCCGCTACAAAATGGGTTTTGGAAAAATTGACCCCCAAGGGGTGTTGGGGGGGCAGGGGGTTTAAGGGGCGTTATGAATTCCAATTTTTAAGTTATTAGACGTACAGTCTTGAAACTTAGTAAGCAGATTCCTCTCATAGGGTAGAGATCAGCTACAAGGTGGATTTCGTGAAAATTGCCCCCAAGTGGCGTTGCGGGACTTAAGGGGCGTTATAGATAATTGTTTCCATTTTTAAACTATTAGACGCACATTCTTTATATTTGATAAATAGATTTCTTTCATAGAGTAGAAATCAGCTATAAGAAGGTTTTGTGAAAACAGACCTCTAAGTGGCGTTGCGGAGGATTAAGTGGCGTAAGAGATAAATATTTCGTTTTTAAACTACTTGACCTACCTGCTTGAAAATTGGTAGGAATGTTTCTTTCATGGAGTAAATATCCGCTACAAAACGGGTTTGGGGAAAATCGACCCCCAAGGGGTGTTGCGGGGGGGTTAAGGGCAGATATAAACAATTATTTCTATTTTTAAACTATTAGACGCACAGTCTTGAAATTTGATAAGCAGATTCCTCTCATAGGATAGAGATACACTACAAAATGAGTTTTGTGAAAATTGACCCCTAGCTGGCGTTGCGGGGGTTCAAGGGGCGTTATTGATAATTTTTTTTTTTGCATTTTTTATTTATTGGAAGCACAGACTTCCAATTTTGCTAAGCAGATTCCTTTCATAGAGTTCAATTCCCCTACAAAATGGGTTTTGTGAAAACCGACCCCGAAGTGGCGTTGCGGGGGCTCAAGTTGCGTTATACGTAATTATCCCCATTTTTAAACCATTAGACGTACAGTCCTGAAATTTGATAAGCAGATTCCTTTCGTAAAGTAGAGAACCGCTACAAAATGGGTTTTGCGAATATCAACTATCAAGTTTGATTTCGGGAGATTAAGAGGCGTAATCGATAAATATTTCCATTTTTAAACAATTTGATCATCCTGCTTGAAAATTGGTAGCCATGTTCCTTTCATGGAATAGAGTTCCTCTAACAAAGAGTAAAACGAAAATTGACCCCTAAGGATAGTTGCGAGGGGTCAAGAGGAGTTACAGAAAAAAATTCCTGTTTTTAATTGTTAGACCCATATACTTGAAATTTGTTAAGCATGTTTCTTTTGTTGAATAGGGATCCACTAAGAATGTATTTTAAGCAAATCAAGTTCTGGGAGGGGGGGGGGTGCAGGGGGTTACTGGGACGTATTGACAAAAAAAGTTCCGTTTTTCGAGCTACAAGAACTATAATAATGAAATTTTGTTTGCATTTTTCTTTTGTTGAATTGAAATACACTAAGAGCGGTTATTTTGGGAAACGGCTCTCAACGGGATTACGGGGATATTGATAGTAAAACTTTTGTTTTTTTTCTGTTAGATTTAGACTTGAAATTTGGCTTGCATGTTCAATTTACGGAGTATAGATCCACCGAAAATTGGTTTTGCGGGAATCCACTTGGTTTTTGGGTTACGAAAGAGTAAACATCATTCTATACTTCAATTTTAGAGATTTTTAGAAAATGCAAATTAGATGAGTTTTGCCCTTTTTTTTTTATCGACAGGCGACAGTTACAGGTATAAGTATATTTTTCAATACAATCGAATTCTTAATGCAGGACTTAGATATCAATAATTTATACATATATACATATAAGCAGTAAAAAATTATAAAACATCATAAAATACCCAGCGAAGCGGGCGGGTAACGGCTAGTAAATAATATACATTTTAGAAGAGTAAATAATAAAAAATGGAATTAGTATTTAAATAATATTTTAGAAGCAAAGGATGAAATATATGAATTATTACCTCCTGTGCAACTTTTTTTTACATTTGTTTTCTTTTATAAATGCAGATATTGTTGAAAAAATTAAGCTTTCAAACTTAAGAAAACTTTTATACACATGCCCGTAAGTATTTTTAATACACAGAACTATGCAAGGAATTCTGATGAACACTTATGTAAAGATTATTTACAGATAGCAATGAAAATTTTATTCTAGGAGTTATATTTTCTTCTTATTCTCGTGTTTCAAAAGTGAAATTCTTTTTAATTCATCAGAAATCATTTAATGATAAATCAACTTTTTCTAACACGAGAGAAAAGCGATGGATTTATAAAAATTTTACTGAACCTGGGCTTTATCATAAGCCAACCAGCTAATTTACCTCATTGTCTTCACAAGAAACTGATTAATTATGAACGTCGAATTTTGAAGCTACCAAAGGGCTATTGACGACACATCTAAAATAATTTCGAACTACAATCAAGTGATGTGGACGACATTTGAGCTGACTTCAACTTCCACACCTCGAACAGCTGCGACCACCAGTTCACAGTTATTGCTTCGGTTAACATAACCATGTGTAATAACTGTGGAAAAAAAACTCGAGTTCCAATTATAAAATATATCTTAAAAATCGAACTATTTTTTCTCATCGTTATATATTTTTAGATTTATAAATTAAAATGTGTTGCAACAAACCCTAATTAATCTGGAATACAGTGAAGCGGATTTTGTTCAATCAGGGCACCTATTAAAAATTGTTCATTTTTAAAATAAAATCAAATTCTCTATTTCTTAAGAAATTAAATTTTTAACTTAATACATAATGTAAGTAATACATTGATCTGGATTCTCTCTTGTGTTATTATTTACCTTTTTGTTTTATCATATTTCAAAATACATTTTCTTTTTACTGTACTATGTATTTAGCTATGTACTTAAGATCTTTTTGTAAGCTATTTTGCTTAATACCTTCTAATTCATCCAACAGGACGACTTATATCTCTAATTAATCTGGATTAGAGCCGATTTACTAATTTTTGTGCCATAACCCAAAAGAAAATCTTCATTAAAAAGTTAATTTATAATGCTCAATTGATTCCCAAACAAAAAGCTGGCTTGTTTTTAAAGAGAGATTTTGTATTTTAAACACAATAATATAAAACTAACTAGTTGAAATTGAAAAACTTCTTAATGGTAAGTATTTGTTGGCTTTTTTTCGTAACTGCGCCCCTAGGCCATGGCCAAGATTGATTGTAATGGAAATTTCCTGCTCGAATATTATTTAAAAAACTATTATTTCGGAAAGATTTAAAATATTAAATATCCCAAATGCAAATGTCAAGTGTAGTTATTTTGAGCTACAACTTAACGTTTACAAATTGAAATAATAATAATAAAAAAGACGCTCATTCTACAAATCCATCCAAATTTCTCTTTCACAACATGAGCTATTTTAAAAGACCAGACCAAGCTCGATGCAAGTACCTGGTTGTGAATTTAAACTTCAACTCCCAATGACAAAACTACTTATTTAATTGAGACATTAGTCGAGATATACGAGCGATAAAAGCTATTCCATCCAGAGAATCAACAATAAAAAAATAATAGTAATAAAGTAAACCTATTGAAATATCTTGAGCCCCCCCCCCCTCACGGCTGAAACAAAAGACCGTACAGGACTTTTAAGGATTTATTCCTTAACATCCTAAAGTACACAAACATAATATCTGCTTCTTTGAGTCCGAGTTTTATCTCGCATATCAAGTCGCCGGGCCAAATATACACAAGCGGAGTTTTATGATTTTGACACACAAAGCTCTTTATGGGTGGTAAATGTCATGCGCGTTGCTCAAGGTTTGCAATATCTAGTCTGAGCGACAATAATAACGCGATACCACAGGCCTTGAATTACTTATGGAACATTCGCTTCTTAAGCTACTTCTTCGGAACGAGAAAAATGCAATTATTTTGAAATTTCATTACAATTTTTTAGATCGTTTCATATTTCAAAACTAGCAATTCAAAAAGAGCTATTTTGTTTATTACGTGTATAAATACGATTATTCAATTCTGATAAAACTTTTCGAAGTTAAATATTTTGCTGATAAATCATTCTATTCTAAATTGCAAATAAAATATTGAATAAAGCTTCCCTAATAATCAAATAATTCTCTTCTCTGCTCATAAATTTTGGAAAATTAAACAGTGACAAATGCTGACAGTACGTAGTTCTTTCATTGCCAAATTTATTATAAAGCAATCAATGGGTGTAATATTTCTACATGGCAAGCAACGTGCCAATAACTGATGCTGGTTATTTTTTGAAAACACAATTTTGATAAAAAATAATTTAAGTTTTCACAATTTATTTTTAATGGATTATTAGAAGCAAAATAATATTTCTTCAAATAGTCTTTTCGCTAAATTTGCAAGGTCCCTTTCAATAATTTAAAATTTCCCTTTCTTCCATGAAGAATTTAACATTTTAAATCTAGTTGTATTAAATATGTTGTTGTTCGTATGGCTTTATTGGAAGGATGAATCCAAATACATAAAACAGCTCAAGTATGCCACAAGAACATTGATAAATAATTATAAAAAAAAGAACGAATAGTTAAAGTAAAAACCACAGGACAAATTAATATGGGAACAAAAATAAAAAGTTAAAAATTTAAACAACAAGAAAAGGAACATAAGAGAGATGTAGTATTTACAAGGATTTGATGAAAGTTCTGGCATTCTAGTATAGTTTGCTTATCTCATCACGGTTTTGAGACTCTTTATCTAGTTGTGGTCATATAAGAAGAGGCTCTGTATACATGATGCCCGAATTACAATATTGGCATTTACTTGATGGAAGGATAGATATTTTTTTAAAATGATGTGCCATAAAATCATGACATGTTTACAGTCTAAAGTTTGCCACAGGCACTGCTTTACGGGGCTTTTGACAAACCTATTTTAAGTTTATATACACAGCTGGTCACCGTAAATGCAACACCAAGAAAGACAAGAGATAGCACAACAAAATTTATTTTGTAGATAATATGTTGACCAAGCATCGAATGATTAAATTTATAGACTTCTGTGAAGTGTGGTTCCTGCCAGAATCAGTAGCCAGAGTAGCCGCCCTTGTTGGAGATCACCGCTGCCACATGCCTCGACATTGATTCAAAGAGACTTTGAATGTGTTCTTGGGGTACAGTAGACCAAGAAGCTTCCACATGTTGCCAAAGTTGATTTGGTGTGGCAGCGGGGGGTGTAATCTGGGTCAATCGTTGAGTAACCATGGACCACATGATTTCTATCGGCGAAAGATCCAGAGAGTGAGCCGGCCAGGGAAGCAATTCAATCTGGTGATTGACGAAGAACCTTTGGACAATGCGTGCCTTGTGCGGTCGGGCATTATCCTGCTGAAATATGGCTGTGGCCAAGCCCTGAAGGTAAGGAAGGACAACTGGCTCCAACACCTCGAAGATGTAGCGCTGGCTGTTTAAAGCACCGGCAATGCGTACTACAGGAGTGCGAGAGTGATATCCAATACCGCCCCATACCATAATACCCGGTGCAGGACCAGTGTGGCGGTGCTGTTCAGCATCCTCTCTCCACGGTATCTCCAGACTCGAATCCGACCATCGTGGTGTTGCAGACAGATGCGTGGCTCGTCAGTAAAGACAACTTCCTTCCATTCTGTCACCCACATCCTTCTTTCATCGCACCATTGGCGTCGGAGACGTCTATGGTCCTGCGTCAAGGGTAGATCAAGCAATGGACGTCTTGCAGACAGACCACTCTGCTGTAAATGGCGTCGAATGGTACGCGCAAACACTGAATGATGCGTTACAGACTCAAAGTGCTGTGCTATGGTTCGTGATGTGACTGAGCGATCCGTCACTGCCATGCGTAAAATTTGCCTGTCCTCACGTGAAGTGGTGCACTGAAGTGGATGCGATCGACCACGTCGGTCCGTCGTACCCTCCTGCATCCAACGGTCACATACCCGCATTACAGTTGTTTGGTTTCGTCCAACACGACTACCGATTTCCCTGAAAGATAATCCACAATCTCGGTAGCCCACTATCCTTTCTGAGTTGAATTCGGATACTTGATCAAAAGCTGATCGCCGTTTTCTACGAGACATAACTGATCGTTTTTTGAAAAAATCACAAGAAAAACACAATTGCCGAACTTGAAATCGTCGAAATCTTCAAGCCTTAAATAGCGCTTTGAAGTGGCACCACAGGCATGCGTGATGTGTGTCTGCGCTGAAATCCTAATCATTTGCATATCTCACCTCCGCTAACGCATTGTCGTGCCCCTGTCCTATCTTGGACTGGGTTCACATTGCCCGGCGCGTCTCTAGGTGTGGAAGGAAACATATCATCACCAACGAAAGCCATAATTACAAATATTTATTAACAACACACAAATAACAACTACAAGTTCAACTCTAAGTAGAAACCCTGGAGTGATTATTCAATTCCCTAGATTAATCCTGATACTCAAATCTAACATTCAATTCTAACCTTCAAATCTAATATTCCCTACTAAGTAATCTCAGTTATCAGAATTGACAAAGGAGACGAACCCTTACTAACGTCAGGTCGGTACTAAATCTAATCTCTTTGATTCCTTTAATGATTAATAATATCAAATACTATCCAATACGCGCTAAGCTCGCTGAAGAGATCCGTAGTCGATACTTACATTTAATTTGGCAATTCCTTCTCCTTCCTCTTTCTTACTAAATCTAGACTTTATATAGTCGAATTCATTAGCATAACACTATCTCGTGTTTTTCCCGAGGAGGCTGTGAAATAGAATAATTGCTGGCCCCAAAGTTACCCAAGAGGATTAATGGAAGATTGACGCGGATAGACCCGTCACAGCATGTTGTAAATTTTCACGTTATTTGGGTGATTCCTTCAGGGTGTTGCATTTACGGTGGCCAGCAGTGTATATAAGCTATCATTAGATGTTTTAATTAGACTATCAATATATACTGATAAGCGAAATTTCTTTTATTTATCAACATTGTGACATTATGTTAGCCTAGAATTTGCCTGTTGATTTACTGTCGGCTCAGATTTTAGAGTATCCCCTAATTTCTCAAGAATATGTTTTTTAAGTGACTTTGAAGGAAATGATTTGTGTCTTGTGGCTCAAGTGTTCTTCTCTTGGCTAGTAACTCTGCCTTTTAGTTACCATCGATACCCACATGTGAAGGGATTCATTGAAAAGCAATTATTTTGTTGTATTTCTAAAGAAAGCTACAGGTTTGCCTTATTTCTGAGATAATCTGGGTGTCATGATTTATAACTGCAGCCTGGATGGCTGCTTCGGACTTGACCAGAATAGCTGCTTCAGAGATCTTTTACTTGGGATTTTCCAGAGCTAGGCAAAGATTTCTGCATCGAAATTCGACATGAGGTGTCCTACAGGAGTACAATAGGGAAAGAGTTTACTGTATACACCAGCCCCAATGCATATATTTAAAGGAATAATTGTTATAGGAATGTAACAAAAAGAATTAAGTCTTTTATTTATGCTGAAGAATACATAAACATAACTTAAGTACTTTAAGTAATATTGCAAGCTTAAATATCTCAATGTTGATAAATAAATAAATTTCGCTTATCAGTATATATTGTTAGTTTAATTAAAAAACATCTGATAGCTTATATATATATATATATATATATATATATTACAAAAACATACAAAAATAGTTATAAACCTAAGATAACTATAGTCATGATAGAATAGTCTTAACCACAGTAGGTGGCCACGGTGGCCGAGTGGTCAAGGTATCGGATCGTCGCTCACGTGACATGAGTTCAAGCTCAGTACCACTAAAGATCCGCCGTGTAGGGGCGCGATGCACGTTAAATCTGTCGAGAGCTCAAACGTCCTCCCGTGGTGTGGTGTGGTAGTTAGGAGAGGGGGTTGCCAGCTCAGGTGTCGTCCGCGTCACTTGACCATGGTTCAAAATTACGCGGACCGTCGCCAAAAGCCTTAGTGTTGCTAATCAGTGCGACGTTAATATTCACTCATTGACTCACACATTCAATTAACCACAGTAGAACTAGAGTACTCTTCCATATATATATATGGAAGAAATTTATATAATATATATGAAACACAAGAAATAGTAAATAATAAGCACAAAGAACATAACAATAAATAACTAAATAAAAATACAAAAGTATAGAAGAAAAACATCAAGATCGAATCTATAAAAGAAATAAAAAAAAAAAGAGCATAGCTAGTCAAAAAGCAATTTCGGACTTTGGACCGAATAAGGAGGGGTTATATATATATATATATATATATATATATATATATATACACACACACACACACACTCATGTCCATAAATTAAGGATAATTCAGAATCACACAGAAATTGAACTCTAAAATAAAAATTTCACCTGTAGAATTATCACACACATCTTGAAGAAGAATATGCAAATTACAGGAAACCACCAGATGGCGCGGATAGTACGTCGCAATGACGAGAGTGTAAGAGAGGGGTATATAAGGAATGGTGGCAAAGAAGTAAAATTGTTCACAGGCGCTTTAAAAGCCTTTCAGTGCAATAACCGCATAGTTATGGCACAAAGGAAGCATTTGGATAATTTTTTTACGTGGTAGAATTATCGGACGACTGGAATGTGGACGTACCGAGTTGGAAGTATCCGAGGAACTTGGAATCACCCAGAGTGTCATCTCCAGGCTTTGGCAACGATTCCAAGATGATGGTAATGTGAGTAGATGTTACAACACAGGTCGACTCCGAGTTACAACGCCGAATGAGGACCGGTATTTGGCAGTTACTGCCAAAAGAAACAGACGGAGCACAGCATCAGACCTGTCTCGTCAGCTCTCTTCAGCTACCGGTACGACAGTTTCAAGGCAGACTGTGTACAGACGCTTAGGGCACAGTGGTCTATATGCTCAAAGGCCTGTCAGATGTGCTCCCCTTATCGGAATTCACTGTCGCCTGCGATTAACCTGGAGTAGAGAGCATGCATGCATTGTGGACTCCGCAACAGTGGTCTTGTGTGATGTTTTCCGACGAGTCCAGGTTTAGTTTGCAGTCTGATTCTCGCTGGACTTTCATATGGAGAGCGCCAGGTACCCGTTACCACCAAGAGAACACCATTGAACGACACCGTTACGGTGGTGCAGGATGGCTCGTTTAGGGAGGAATTATTCTTGGTTAAAGAACTGACCTGCATGTTCAGAGTGTAACGATGACAGGCCACATCTATCGGGATGTCATTCTGGAACAACATGTATGCTTGTTTCGGGGCGCCATGGGTGCTGAATTTCTGTTTATGGATGACAACGCCCGTCCTCACCGTGCAAACATTGTAGACGAATGCCTTCAATCGGAGGATATCACCCGTATGGATTGGCCGCCAGCGTACTCACCGGACTTGAATCCAATAGAGCATGTGTGGGATATGCTTGGCCGACGAATTGCAGCCCGTCTACCCCCTCCCACCTGTCTACCGGAACTTCTGAGGGCATTGCTTGATGAGTGGTGTAATATTCCCTAAGATCAGATTGATAATTTGATACTCAGCATGCGTAGGCGTTGTAAGGCCTGTATTGCATCGTCCGGGAGACATACTCCGTATTAACCATCATACTAACCATGTTATACTGTTTTTTTGTAAATAGGTTCTTTTTTGAAATTTGCTCCAGGGAGTAAAAATCGTAATTTTTATTAATTATGTCAAACATATAACATCTTTTTTGCTCTTTACCTTTTGTTTAATAAATAGACTTTACAAATAAGTCAAATTTTTTTTGCTTCTGTCTCTTTCTTTGCCTGAACTTCATTATCCTTAATTTATGGACATGAGTGTATATATATATGTGGGACGGCGTCTAGGCGAAGGTTCGATTTTAATGTTAAAATAAGCACGCAGAGTTAAAATAACTTAATTTATTAATAACATAGCTAAAACATTAACTATTTACAAGGGGTTTTAAATTATTCGAGATAACACCATACTAATTCCGAAAACACGTACTCTTTCTCAAAACAACGGAGAGAGCGATTTCCTCTGACCTGCCTTCGTTCAAGCTTTGGTGCAACTCCCAGTTTTTTCTTTCTGCCACCTTTATAAATACATAGCCTCATCGTATCTCGCAGCTAAAACTCACGTGATTTCGATTAGTGGTGCCATCTCTTACAATAAAAATCAAAAGAAGTAAAAGAAAACTTGCACTCCTTTCCTACATATATATATATATATATATATATATATATATATATATATATATATCTCACAGAATGTATGAGAAAGCAACCAACTACTTTTCTGTAACAAATTCTCCTAAAATCGTGAAGCAGAAAACTACAAAAAGAATTACCTAAGAAAAGGATTCGTCAAAAAAGAATTTTACAAAAATTCTACTTATAGAGCTTTTTTCCAGTAGAGCCAAGTGTTTTGAAATTAATGGAAAGCTACTATTCATTGATTTAAAAATCCAAATTATACACAAACGCATCCTTTAAACCAGCATGCAATGATAGATGACAGTAGAGATGATGATCAAATTTGGAAGGCTATAATTTGGTTGGTTGTCAAAAATGTAGAAATTTTTAAATGAGTAAGATATTCGAGGTGTGTGGAAAAATGTAAACTGTGAGAAGAATGCTATTATATAATCTTCACAGCAAGACCAGTAACATGCTGACTTTGAGATCCTATTGTTGTGGGGTGGTTTTGGAGTCAGAAGTAGCAAGACGATTAATGTATTTGTGATGAATATAAGTTCTTAAGAAGTTCAAAGGGTAATCATGATCTAAGCAGCATTGAAAGAATTTCTTGATATTATTGAATTTATCTATTTTGTGGGTAGTTAAGTTATCATTCTTAAGTAAAAAATTCAAAATAATATTTCTGTATATTGATAAATGCAAATTGCTGTTCCATACAGGAATTTTAATTACATAGAATTTAAAAGAATCTCTTTTGTCAAAAATGTAATTCACTACATTATTTTTAATAAGACGCAAGTCTAAATCCAAGAACTCAACCATATTAGAGTTAAGGTTTGTTTTTAGGAGGTTGAGATAGTCAGGGTAAAATTTAATGTTTGGTTTGAATTCACTATTTTTACCAAAAACTATTAGCTCAACTATATAACGATAAAGCAAGTAAGATGCATTATCAATATGATCAATTTAAAAAAATGCAAATACAGGTTAGCTAAACAATTACTGGCAGGACCACCTTGAGGTAGTTCGCTGATCTGTTTATAAAGATTCGGATCAAAAGCATTAAAATTGTCTTGTAATACAAGATTAACAATATATATATATATATGCATATATTTTACAAAATGTAGAATCAAATGTGTAACAGTTTTTTTGTACATATGAATCAAATGATTTTTTAATTATATGTGCAAAATGCTGCTTAATACTTTTAAATTATCTATTAATGACATTCATTAATTTTTTCCAATAAAAAATGTTGTATTTTTATTTGTTTTGAATTTTTCATTTGATTGTCAAAAAGGTCAGTTGTTCAAATGTGTTTAATTTGTTAACGTATTACTAAGAAATACTTACTAATTATTTAATTTACTTATTTGCCTCTTCTTTCCATACTTTCATTTACAGTACTTTTTAAATGTAGCTGCATAGTAAAATTATCATAATATCAAGTTTTGTAGCATCGACATAACACATACCGATTTCCTAGAGAAAAATAGAATACAATTTATATTTTTCAACAAACTTAGCTTTTCATACAGTATTGTAATAAGTATTTTTAAAAAATCTGTATATTACAAATTGTATGTTTTTACAAGAACAAAATTTTAAAAAAAAGAAAGAAACAGAATCACACGTCGCTATCCTTTGTTTGGTTGAATGCCATTTCTGTCGTTTTCCTTTCCACTGTGGAAAAACTAATTACAATATTCCTCCGACAAGCGTTTCTTCTATAACGGAATCGTTGACCTTTCAGTAGCAAAAAACGAGATCAGAAACGAAATTGAGAAGCTCTCGATTGCTGAGTCATACGAAGACATTCGTTACCATGGTGATAGTACGCAGATAAATTTTCACGTATTGCTTCTCCAATAATCAGAAACGATTTTATTTCGCTAAAAAGTACCATCTTGTTTGTTTTGCAACTCTATATCTAGAAATAAATAGGAATAAGTTTGATCATCTGCAAGCTGTAAAATGCTGTATAAATTTTGTAGATGAGAGAACTTCTAATCCTTCAGGTATTTTGAAATCCCAAATTCCCATTTTTCTTTAAAATATTCCGTTGCGTTTTCACATTTTTTAATTATAATCTTATATATATATACATAAATTATTGTATAAGAAAAACCTTTTGAATGTAAAAGGAAGAAATACAATAAAAGAACGAATTAATCTTTTATTTTAATGTATACAGGATCTACATAAATAGGCCCTGGGCCCCTACACAAATGTGGGCCCACCTATGACTTTTAAAAGTAGAGATTCCATAGCACACACACACAAACGTTGTCAACTTCTCGTACAAACAATCACCTGAAACAAATGAATGTGCATGATTTACAATGGCCCCAACCGCCTTTTGACTAAATGAATAATGATGTCTAGGAGAGACTATACAAGGACGACGGTCATCAAATATAGCCAGTTGACATATTGCCTGGAATTTCCAGTTTTTCGAAGAATACAACCGAAAAAAACATTTGACCGTTCAAATGATTTGAATCGTGATCTTATTAGGGCTGTGTAGAGAACGAGACCCTATTGCGACCGAGGCCCTGGGCCCGTACTCAGTTGGTCCATGCCTTCCCTGAATGTATGTAGTCTCATTCTTACTGTATTAATTTTTAATTTTTCTAATATTGTTTGAATGGGATTAATTAGTTAAATTTATTGTTAGTCATATACTTTGTACATTTTTCACATTCAATAGTAAGCGCCCAAAATAAAAATAAAAAAATGAAATGACTTACCAAGCCAATCTTTGTATGTGTGTGATTGTGAACATAATAAAAGAGCTTCCTACAGAGGATTCGTGTTGGTTTGTTTGGTCACCGCGCATGATTTAGATTTTCTAACTTAATAGCGCAGAGAATTCTGAAACTGTATTGAAAAAATGTAATTATACACATAGAAAATATAGTGATTCGCGGATACTTTTCTTTGAACTTTGGAAAAAATTGCAATTTATAAGGTCTGACATTTCTCCCTTACATTAATTCATCCCTTTAATGAAATTTTTTAGAGAATAAGTCAACAAATGTAGCATTTTTTAAAAATTTCATATTTATGTTGTATTTTTAAGAGTTTGTCATATGACAAAAATAATTTGCAGATTTTCTAGACTCCTCAAAATATCTTGTCATTCCAAAGATATGGTTGTGCGACAAAATTTTTTATATTTATTGATGGGAGTCCAAATATAGGTTTAAAAATAATTTAAGCTATCCATGTTTAAATTTCAATAAAAAAATCACTGAATACTTTTTCAATATAATGCCCAGCGTAAAAAGATTGATTAAAAAGTAATTCAATATACCTTTCAAAATATATAACTTGAATTTTAGACTTGCGTTAATGTCATTGTAACTTTATTATTAACACTGATCTCTTTTCATAAGAGTAAATGTATTGTTGATGCTACACATTAAGTAGTCTTACGAATTCTAAATACGAAGCTCAATATTCATAAATATTCAATCTTGAAATATGTGAGTGTCATCCAGAAATAAACACAAACATACATAACAATAACATACATACATAAACAATATCATTGTAAGAAAACAGAAATAAAATTAATTGAAATGATTTAACTACAGCATCTATAAACAAAATACAGCTTATAACATAAGAATTTATACGATAAATTTAAAAATGCTGAGAGAAAGGATTTATATGCTTTTATCTTATATTCGAAAAAAGTAATTATTGTTCCCCATTATTTTACATGAATATTTATTGATACGTGAAAAATATTTTGCCGGTATATAACACTCTTACAAAAAATCTCACTTTGAAAATAGCTATTTTATGATCCAACTGACGTTATGTGGGCATTTTGTAATCTATTCTCCTTCTAACCGATCAAATACCTTTAATGTTTCACAAATTTCAAGTTAACCAAAATTTTTAGAAGAGGATAATTTGTGAAATGATTTTGTTAACATAACTGTAGACAAAAGTATGCTGGCTACGGTTATATATATATATATATATATATATATATATATATACTTCATAGGAAAATAATTAAACCTATTATGTAGATAAAGTGTTCGTTTTTTTTAAGTTAGTTTCTATGCAAAAGGAAAAATGCTACTGTTTAGGGGTACATACATATATAAAATATACGCGTAGTTAACTCACACGTCATTTTTCTTCATTTAGATAAGAACTATTTTTTTCCATAAAAAAATTTTTCAGTCCAATTATTTTCTTGGAAAATTGGATTTTTAGTTTTAAGCAGCAGAGAAATGCTAAAGGAAATAAAACATACAATGCATTTTTTTTCACTTGCACATTTTTTTAAAGACATTTATGCGTTCAACTCAAAACAGATTCCAATACGTTTCTGAAAGTACAAACTACAAGACTGCTTATTCTAACAAAAACTAGCAACATGTTAATGAAAGACATTTTAAGTTTTTCGTTTTTGGATATATATGTAGGGTTTATATATCTTCAAATATCCTTTCATTCATTTACTGTTGGACTATTAGGATTCCTTAAATTCACAATTATCTAACCTATACAACCTTCTCATAGATATCCATTGCCAAAAGTCTAGCGGAATTCCATGTGCAATGAATAATCATTTGAAAATGTATAGGAATCCATCCGATATTTGAATAAGAGAAAATGATCAATGAAAGAAGGGAGAATCTTCCGCGAGATTTTCATTTGGCGGCATGAAATTGAATCGAATCATGGTAACATTTTATTCATTAGATCTTTTGCCTATTAAATGAGAAAACCTCTGAATAAATTTCAGAAGTACGCACATAGCATCCAATTTATTTGTTAAAAGAATTCAAAACTAATTGTTTATTTTTAGTTTGACATACAATTATAAGCGCTTCAGAAATTTGTACTGTTTCTTACAAGGGAGCAATTCTAAAAATGTTTATTTCTTTAATAAATTTAGACATTAAATAAGATAGAAATTGTGTATATGATTCTTAGACCAGTTAACTTTATGTTAGCTGTTTGCTTATGGGAACAAATAGTATTAATTATACTATCTGACCTTGATCAACTGAGTCATTCCATCTACACAAAAATCTTCACAATCCATAAATACTGCTTCTTTATTGTAAATTAAATTTTTAGTAAGTTTTCTTATCGTAATAGAAGTAAAGGCGATATAGACATCCATTCACAGTAATCTTGATATCAGAAAATGTCTCTGTATTTCGAGAATTATTTATTTATCTATTGTAATGGTAACCAATAAGAAAAGAAACTGATCATCTGGGAAAAGTTAGAATTTTCGAGTAAAGAGCAGTCGATAAAAAAATAGTCGAATATTTCTCTCACTCTCTCTCTCTCTCAGAACGAAAAACTAAAATTAAATCACAAGTTTCTTAATAAATAAAAAAAACACTTTTTTCTTCATTCTTATTTCTCGCTTTTGCTTATTTCTTGATATCAGAGTAAAAGTGATTCGATCTTCAAAAATTCAACGAAAGATTTAAAAGGTAAAAGAGAAGTTTAATGAGCTGAAAAGCCTTTTAATAAGTTTTCATTCTGCGTAATGGAAGAAATAAAATTAGATTTCCATGAACAAAATCACAAAAATTATGTTTGTTTTCACTAGAAAAGTTTTTTCAAGAAAGAACCCCCCCCCCCATCATTAAATTAAATATAGAACAGTAAAAAATATTTAATTTACTTATGCAATTTTTATCTTCGAATTGAAAAAAATATGGTTTATGAATTTAATTAATAAACAATTACAGTAAATTGTTAAAGTACAAAAAAAAAAAAAGAAAATCAAATGTGATGGTTTATCTTTTTAATTACTTAGTCTTGTTATCATTCTGGTCAAGGACCACGGTAGCTCTGTGGTCAGAGTATCGGATCAAGGCTGGCATGTCAGGAGTTAGAGCCCAGCACCACTAAAAGATCCACCGTATAGGGGAGCGATGCACGTTAAATCTGTCGAGAGCTCAAACGTCCTCCCGTGGTGTGGTGTGGTAGTTAGGAGAGGGGGTAGCAGCTCAGGTGTCGTCCTCGTCACTTGACCATGGTTCAAAATTACGAGGTCTGTTGCCAAAAGCCCTCGCGTTGGTGAACAGTGATACGTTAATATTCACTCAGTCATTCTGGTCAAGAAAATGACATTAGAGTCTGAAATTGATCTTCCAGATTTTTCATTAGGAAATGACCAATGTGGTTGAAATTGACTATTGAATATTACATTCGGAAAAAAATCTATAATAAATTGTTACCTACGAAAATCTCTAATAATTATGTTTTTACTTGTTAAAACAGTACTGTTCAGTTTGTATAAAAAAAAAACTCCACTTAACAATAAAAATATGCAAAATTAGTTATTACGTATTTTTCTACGTATTTCTTAGGAAAAATACTAAGATGTTCTTCGTTATTGAAACCTTATCAGATTAAGTTTATTTTCTAAAACACGCATAGAGAGAGAGAGAGAGAGAGAGAGCCTTTGTTACAATGAAACGCAGAAAACTTGTTACATTTTTTCTAACTGTAAATGGAGTATTTCTTACTTAAAACATGGAGTAAAATTCATACAATAATTGTATGAATTTTACTCCGTGTTTTCTTAAACATTTTACACAAATAATCTTTGAAATTTTCTCAATATTTGTGAAAAGTCAAACTATACAAGATTATTCTAGTCAATAGAAGTCTATTCTATAAAAAATAATTCTGTCATTGTGAAAGAATACATTTCATCCAGTTTCTTCATTTTCATATGGAATGTGTGACGAGAGATGTGTATCGTCCTCGGCACTTGACAAAGATTCTAAATAACGGGAACAGTCACGCATTGATTTAGGCGCGACGTTAATAAAATATCAAATCAAATTCCTATGGAATTCGTCATTTTTTCAAAGGGAGGGAGTGAATATTAACGTCGCACTGTTCAGCTACACGAGGGCTTTTGGCAACGGACCTCGTCATTTTGAACCATAGTCAAGTGACGAACCATTACCTGAACTGACACTCCCTCTCCTAACTACCACACCACACCACACCAACGGGAGGACGTTTGAGCTCTGGACAGATTTAACGTGCATCGCTCCCCTATACGGCGAGTCTTTAATGGTGCTGGGCTCGGACTCATGACACGACAGCCACGATCCGATACTTGAACACTAGGCTACCGTGTCCCCGTCAGTTAGGAAGAAATTTTTTAATAGAATAATCATGACTCTCGAGTTTTTTGGTCTTGTAAAACTATTATCCGCTTTAAGATGCATGTCGTTTTTCACATTCGATATTTATTTTAATTAAAAAATTCTTTAGAGAAAGATAATTTCTTATTTATGTACAAATAATTGCGCTTTCGAAACCAGGCAATTATCTTAGTGTGATGTAATTTAAAACAGCAATTATATGCGTATTTAATTAGCGAAAAGTATTTGAATTGTTTACTATTCATTTTCTGAATTTAGGTCTAAATTGTCGTAGTCCTAGTTGATCTCAGAAGCTACCAATGAGTAATGGACGTTTGAAATGGACACTACCACACATAGTGAAACACAGAACAGGAAGTTTCATTTTTTTAACGATCAGTTGGGTTTTTCCTATTGCGTTTCCTGCATTGATTGAAGTTCTTTCCTACGTTTTCATTGTTTAGGGTCTCAACTGATCCTCTTAAAATGTAAAGTTTGGAGTCAGAAAAAAATTCATATCTTTCTTTCTTTAACCTTTGCAGAAAAAAAACCTAAAATCCAGACA
This sequence comes from Trichonephila clavata, assembly GCA_019973975.1. Taxonomy (NCBI): domain Eukaryota; kingdom Metazoa; phylum Arthropoda; class Arachnida; order Araneae; family Nephilidae; genus Trichonephila; species Trichonephila clavata. Next base: position 148,446 of record BMAO01022846.1, read on the forward strand.
AGTCATCCAAGATGGGAAATCATATTTTTAAATCAGAAAATCTTTCTTTTAAATCAGCTGACAAAATGTTTAGATGATCTACAATATTATTTGTAGCTGTATCAGTTACTACACATTTTTGGAGCCAATAAAACATTTCAAAATTTAGTGCAAGTATATTTCTTTTTCTAAATCAATAAAAAAATTTCGCTTTTCAATCAATAAGAGTTTTATTTATTCCTTGATATATTTTTTTTGTTAATATATTTATTTTTTAGTGGGTATCAGCTAAGTAATGCAGAAATGCTTAACTTTCGACTGTTAAGGTGATTGCCTACGTTGAAAATGTCGTTTTTCAACTACATAAGGCAATTTTTTTATTTCAAAATCTTATAGTTTGAACATTTTTCTTTCCAAAACAGTTTTTCTTTTTCCTTTACGCGAAATAGAAATAAAGATATAGTGATATTCAAAAACATCACTCTCTGCAAAAGGGAACCGGAAGTTGCGGAAAATTGCAATTTTTAACTCAAATTCTACAGTTTGTCTCATTTTTTTAATTTATAAAATATGTTTCCGTAATTTTTCTAGTATTTCAGGCACTACTCTATTATTAGTGTAGTTACTTCTTGCTAAAAATTGGCAACAAATAGTCTGCTTACATTCTAGCTTGGACATCGAAATAATGTCGCATTTTGGCAGAATATGTTCAAAGCCGAATAAAGTTCCACGTGCTGCTTGTAATGCACATGTTTGTTGCAATCATAAGGGTTCTGCTTCAAGCATGGAGACTGTCGGAGTATATCGCATATTTGAGCGATCAGAGAATCTTCGTAAATTGCAGTACACTGATTAACTATGGTGATGGGGATTCCAAAGCATATGAATCCGTTAAAAATATGTACACTCTTACTACAGTTAATAAACTAGAATGTATTGGTCGCGTGAAGAAAAGGGATGGGAGTCATCTTAGAAAGTTAAAAAAATCAATGAAAGGATTAGGAGGGAAGGGAAAATTGAGCGACAATTTTATCGACAAATTGCAAAATTATTAAGGAATAGAAATTTGCAGCAATACAAAAAAAAAAAAAATTAGCAAACATGCAAAGCGCAGTTATTGCTGCGTTTTAGAACTGCTGTTCCAGTACTGAAAAGCCTATGCATGATCAATGCCCAACAGGAACAGATAGCTGGTGCAAATTTCAAAAAGCAAAGGTGCTTGGTAAAATATTCACCACCAAAGCCCCTGGACTCCCACAAAATATTATAATTATTGTTAAATCACGCTACTTAAAACTATGTGATCACCAAACTTTTAGAAAAATGTTTACGTGGAATGACTCAGAATGCCAATGCGAGTTCCAATGGTGTTCTGGGGAACATAGTTCCTAAGCAAAACTTTGTTGAACTCCAAACATTGCAATTAGGGGTATATATAGCAGTTCTACTATTTAATGAAGGTGCTAGTGGCATATTAAAAGTGATAAATAAGCTGGGGTTAAATGTTGGTAGCTATATGATACGCGCGCGTATTAAAATTGTATGACCATCGACGGATAAACGACGCACAAAGACATTCATTACCCTTTACAAAATTAAAAAGGAAAGGAACATGAGCTCATTGAAAGAAAAAAGGGTTGCACCAGGAAAAAAAGGAAGGGGAGATATATCATCCTGGTGAATTTTAGATAATTTTGTAAAGTATATATACCTTTTTACAATAACATAAAACTTTAAATTCGTTTTTCTCAAAATTATGTTTTCGAAAGAAACTCTTTACCAGATACATGATATTTTAAGAACCAAACAAGATAACGCTTTAAAAATTTCGCGGAAATGTTTTTTATACTAAAGGGTTACCATAAGTTTAACTACCATAACTATCATAAGTTTTGTTGTAGGTTAAACGGTTTTTCAAAGGTAATTTTTATAAAGAAAAAAGCTTTAAAAATATCAAAATCTTCATATTATAATGTATAATTTCCTGTAATTTTTTTTGTATTTTATTATTCCTCTTAGATTTTGGTTCATTTTGAAAAGCACTATAATATATATGTTGTGTATAAAGGAAATTAAGATAATTGCATTAGAATTTTTTTATATATAGTTACCTTGTGACGGAGCTATACGTGACCTCTTACTAACAATCCTCTTGGGTATTCTTTTTGGGGCCAGCAAAATTTACCAATCTTCTCCTAAGAAGGAAACGTGATATGCAAAATAAGTTTATTATATATATTTCTAGTTCGCGAGTTAAAAGGTTAGTGAGTTGAAGTGAACAGAATAGATAACACAAAGTTAGAAGGTTAGAAGTTGAGTTAACTAGAGGTGACAAGATAGATACAAGATGTAGATTACCGTAAGTGGTTGAAAAGATCTTGTGAAAGATTAAAGAAAGGAGTTGTAATTGATAAATTATACAGATTAGAAAACCGCCTAAGCTCAGGTAGTGTCACCTTCCTATTACGTTGATATTTAAAGTATTATCGTCGTTAAGAGGACATTAAGTACATATCTACTGTGTAAAGCAATATTAGGGAAGAACCATTATTATAAAGTGGTTATTAAATGTATTCTCCCCAAATGTGCGACTCTCGTCTCTTCCCTCTATTGTCTGACTGAATCATCCTATTTATAGTGTTGAATTGATTTGTGTTTGAGTCGATTAAAGTGATAAATAAAATAATTGGAATTTATCATGTCGAATGATCCTTTACTTCCTTCCACATCTTTAGCTGGGTCACAGGGTAGACGGGAAGTAGGTTCGATTCAACCTACCCTGCGAGCCTAAAGCTATAGGAGAATTAGAAGGAACCCTAGCCATTGTACAACAAAATAATCTAATTTATTCACATTATTAATCACCACACTAATACAATCCATCCGGACTAAGAGATGCCCTCAAATAATTACTAATTCCACAATAAACGAGGTAAGCGAGGTATGTGAAAATAGTTATACTAACCACACTTACTCAAGGTGATCCCTTTGACTTCCTGTCAATTTAATCTGGATTTAATCTCACAAGCGACTAAGGAAATTCATTTTGGGACGAGATTTGGTAGAATAGTTGTAGTCCATTAAGGTGTTCAACCCTCAAAGTATTAGCGCCGAATGACCAGTCAATTCGGAGAAAATAGCCTTCCAAATTCCGGCTTAGCATTTATACAATTAGGTTTGAATTATTTCCATTCTGCAGTAGCTCAACTGGCAGAGCACCTGCTTCCTACACGGATGGCCAGGGCTCTAATCCCGTGACGAGCCTTTCCCCGCAATTTGTTCAATTATTTTTTAAAATTAAATAAATTTATTTATTAAATATTAAATGATATTTAATGTAATTATATATATATATATTTTGTATTTTAAAATGTAAAATATTTACTGTAATTAATAAATATTTATAATATATTTCATAAATATATTTTTATATTAATAAATAGTATTTATAATTAAATATATAATAAAAATTAAAGGATATTTTATATACAAATTAGTTACAAATAGTTTTGCAATGTGAATTACAACATATTATAAATAAAATATTATTTATAATATAACAATCTATAAAATACATTATTATTATTATTATTATTAAATTATATATTTTATAATTAATATAATAAAAATTTGTCTGTTTTATATATTATTAATTTAATTATTTTATAATTGTATAAAATATTTAATACATCCTTTTAAATAAATTTATTTAATTAAAAAATAATTCAACGAATTGAAAACAGTTGATAGCGTGACTCGAATCCTCCTCGTTAACTCCTATCCGCAAATTAAATAAATTTATTTAAAAAGGACTCATTAAATATTTTATGAAATTATGAAATAATTAAATTAATAATATATAAAAAACATATATTATTTGTATCATATTTATTATAAAATAATTAATTTAATAATAATAGTAATAATAATAATAATAATGAACTTTATAGATTATATGTTATATTATATATAATATTTTATTTATAATATGTTGTATTTCACATTGTAAAACTATTTGTAACTAATTTGTATATAAAAAAGTATTTAATGATATTTTATATATTTTATTATAATTATTATTTGTTAATATAAAAATATTTTTATATAATATAAATATTTATATAATTACAGTAATTATTTTACTTTATAAAATACAAAATAATTACATAAAATATCATTTAATATTTAATAAATAAACTTTTTAATTAAAAAAATAATTAAAGGAACTGGGGAAAACAAAGTTTATCGCGTGATTAGAATCCTAGCCGTCCGTATAGAAAGCAGGTGCTCAGCCATTTGAGCTGCTTCGGTGGAAATAATTAAAACTTTAATTATATAAAAGCCAAACATATACATTTCGAAGGCTATTTTCTCTGAATTCACTGGCCCTTCGGCGCTAATACATTGAGGGTTGAACACCCTGATGGAGTACTACTATTATACCAAGTCTCGTCCCAAAAGGAATTTCCTTAATCGTGCCCTCTCCTTGTCAGTGGCAATCGTCACCTTGAGTAATTTAATGAGCAAATATTAAATAGCCGCGATTCACCTTCAATTTGATTAATCTCTGCTCCGACAGCAGACTAGCCTATCTCTCTCCTATCTCCTGAAAACCTAGACCAGTGATTCCCACAGTGGTCTATATAGACCCCCAAGGGTCTATGACGACCTGCAAGGAGTCTACGCCAGTGAAAAAGTATTTTGGGGGTCCATGAGGTGTGAAAAGGGAACTATAATAGTGGCTCTGATTAAACCAGAGATCCTGACTTTAATTTTTTAAAAAAAATTTGATCTAGTGGAAACCAGATTTTACCAATTTAACATTTATTACTTAACTAAGTGAGGATAATTTGCGGTTACTGGGTGACAGCATAAATTTTATTAAGACAAGGACCATTTCAGCATTAATTTCCAGAATTAAATTAAAGAAGTATATATAATATTGGACACCGGATTTTACTCAATCTGTCATGGACAATCTATCAGGACATTTTAGCCGAAGTTTCAATATTTAAATAACATTTACTCAAATTTTAAAACTAAGTTTGAGATGGCTTTTTTTTTATAGCAATACCACAGAGTAGGCAATGAATTCATATAGTCACATTGAAAAAAAAGTCATATTACAATAGGAACTGATCAGAATAGGCCCTTTCGATCTTAAAACAAAGCTTAGAAATGGATGCCAGCAATTTTGGCTTTAAAAGAGATTCCCGTTATTTGTTGCAATTTATGGAATATTATGAGAAAGTTTTTAATTGCTTTTTCTAGTAAGGGAGTTTCAGTGAGTTTGTCAATCTCAAAAACAAAAAAAGAAGGAAGAGGCTTGTGACTGGACATTTACTAACAAAGGAAATTTAAGATTAAACCTGACTAGATTGATATATTAAATATTGAAAATTTGTTATTTAAGCACCAGATTTATCCTTCTCATTAAAAACGTTTGTTGGTCTGTTATTTTATGTAACAGTTGTTTTATGTACTAAATTAATTTATTTTAATTTTAATTTAATTCATAAACACGCTACATTTCACTACAGTTAAAAATTTAATTCTTTTAAAGTAAGTAGTAGTAGTACCAGCTGTCCAAAAAAACAAAAACATTAAAGGTGATAAATTTGCAAAAATTCAGTATTAGGTAAGAGGGGGTCTACCCGATACCGAAAAACATGGCAAGGGGTCTATGAGACAAAAAAGTTTGGGATCCTCTGTGACCTAGACTATATATAGTAAGTCTTAATTAGCATAATCATGTTCTCTTCTTCGAAGCGGGGTTTTATAGTAAAGTAATTTTCAGAAACTCCCCAAAAGGATTATTAGTAGAAGGAGCTACGATAGAACCGTTACAACTTTTTTTCAAAATTGTTTTTTATAAAGTTTGAAAATAATTTAAATCTGAATTAATATGAGCATTATATTTTGCCTTCAAATGTGCTTCAAGACGACTGCGTTTCATTGATTCGTTGATCAAGCATTGTTGCAAAAAAGACAAAAAAAAGGTAACCTTTCATCGTAAGCAAATGGTATGAAAACAAATTTTACATATTCCTCCAAATACTGACGAACTTTCTCTTCTTACTTGCACCACTCATTTCACTGGGGATTAAAAAAAACTGGTATTTTAATAAAGCATATTAAAATACCAAAATGCAAAATGCAAAATGAAAAAAAGAACTCTGACCTACTTTTTTATATGACAAATGTTTCTGGGAAATGACGCTTCTAAGAATGAAATTAATGAAAATTACCAACTGAATTACTTTTCATTTATGTAGGGTAAACTTGGTAAATATGCGCACGAAAACACTTAATTGAAAATATACTTCACTAAAGCACTTTCCCATTTTTTTGAAATCAGGAAGATTTCAAACTTTAGAGTATAGTATTTCTAATGGCATATGAACAAACCTCTGACTCTTTTTGCTATGTGTGTAAAGAAGCTCTAAAACAAATTCTGCATTTGCCCATATTTGACTAATACATCAGGGAATATAGACACAATTGCTGGAAATACGGCCAAGTTGCATTAAAAAAGATAAGGGAAACTGTTTTCTTTACATTTACCTTTTTCCAAGCAGAAATGTATTTTTACATAAATTACATGTTGGGCAAATGATAAGAAGTAAAATCAAATCCTTGTTATATTGAACAACTTGTATCACACAATAAAATATCCAAGTTTTTATCTATAAATTAAAAATAATTCAATGGGGGAAATCAGACAAACTGTTAAATTATAAAAAACTTAAAAAACAACAACATTTCATCAGGGCTTGTATCATACCCTACACTCCTTACAATCAAAGGAGTTCCCTTCTAACTCGAAACATTCCTCATGCAACCAGTATAAACAAGAGCCCCATTCCTGTCCTTGATTTTCGTCATCGTTGCTAGTACCCCAATCAGGACAAATGTAGGATTCATTGCATGGCAGTCCGTTTCTGTTGCTCTGCTTTATTTTCCTTCTCTGCGACTTCCGTTGGCAATTCTCCTCTTCGTGGAACTGCACTTGTCAGCTCTCTCTTGCAGCGTTCTTACGTTTTCCGCTTTGAAAACAACCTTCCAAAATGACAGTGAGAAAACAGTAAATAGATGAGCCATGTAACTTGGCCTTAGTTCTTAAAAGGAAGAGTTTTGTGGAAGGAAGATCAACTCAAAGGACGTGTAAGATGGGAGGAGGGTTGGAAAGCATCAAATTTCGGTACAGCCCATATCACCCTTAATCTTGCTGCCCATATTTGCTTCAGTGACATTATTTAATAGTTAGCATTACTGTTGTCGAAGGGAGAAAGAACGAAACCGCACGCTCCCACCAACAGATACTATACTCACACAAGATTACAGCCATTTATAGGTTTCATGTAAAATTAATTAATACTGTGCGTGTTAAATAAGACAACTAAAATATAACAACAACCCCGATTTCAAGTATGAGATTGTTGTACTTACATTTGAAATAGTCTGTTTGCTCTTCTGTTTGAACCGTACAGCAAACAATCAAATCATACGGTCGTCATGTCGCTTCAGCATTGTCAACGCCGCACTACGAGTGCACCAACTCAAAACCATTACGTGTAATATGGGTATTTTCTTAAATGAGCTCATATTACCTTAGTGCCCATATTTGTCAAGTCTACCCTATTACTAATATTTATTCAGTTCATTTTTTTAAACATCGGGACTTTTATAACAATTTTACAAACGCTTATTTTGAATTAACACCACCGATTAATAATGAGAGATACTGCAAAACACTCATCTTACAAAACACAAATTTAGATCTCAGAATTAATTACTTCCTACTTTTCAAAACAAATATCGTGATTGTGTTTGGAAAGAATATTTTATCATCACGTGGACAGATAATTTATACTTTTATTACAATTTGTCTCATATTGCACGAACAAGTAGTGAAAAATATTTTTTTATAATTGGCTATATTACTTATAAGTAGATAACTTACACTCTAAATGAGTCTTTCCAAACTGCCCCTTAAGAATCAAATTGCTCCCTTATGGGGGGGGGTGTAGACTCCACGTTGAGAAGCACTGAACTAGAGGGTATATATAATATGTTTTCAGATTTGTGTATGTGTGTTAAAATGCTTCATAACAATTATATTTGCCGAGAAAATCGAACAGAGGGTGAAGAAATTAAATGCCTGTTTCTCATTTTGATTTCTCTCTTTCAAAGCAATTAATCGCTTTTGATTTCTGCTGGTCTTTGTTAACCAATGAAGAAAAAAAAAATTGCATCGATTTCTAGAAAGGAAGCTTTAAAAAAAATTCTTCTTTATTCAGTAGCAATATATGCAGTAAATAAGGATAAAAGGCAATATTATTAAACGTCCTTTCTGGGAGAGTCTTACTTCAATATACTCTAAAACGAAATATTGATTTTCTTAATTCACTCACTTCAGTAAAAATGACCCGTAAAAGACCTTAATTGGGTAATGTTAAAGTCCTAGTTTGCAAAACTGTTTGCTTTCTTGTTTACAGAAAGTATAAGTATATTTTTAAAACTAATTTTTTCCAGTAATAACAAGTTTCATTCGATTCCTACCCATAAATAGCGCACTTAAATATTTACTTATCATGCTAGCGTGACCCAATGAAACAGCAATATAGAATAAATTTATTCTCTTAGATTAACAGCCCAGTTATTTTTGTTTATAAGCTGTTTTGTTGTAAAATTTGGAGGTTTAAATCTGGAAATGAACGTAAACAGACGTCCATTGCCACTAAATTCCAACAAAGTTGTCGTCATTCGCTATAAAATGAGTGATCTAAAAGTTTCATTATGTTACAATACTTTCCATTTTCTCCTGCAATTAATATTGCTTCTTTTTTTACTTCTGAATTGTCATGTGGTTGATTTCTTAATCTTCCTTTTGAATTGTTTATTTTTGATGTCATTCTTTCATGAAATAAAGTGACTTTTTTTGGTAAATAACTGTTTCTTAAAATTGTATTGATATTAAGGTTCTCTATCGTTGAACAAAGCATTTTGCGTCAAGAATGACGCAAAATGCTTTGTTTTTGAATTTTTATAAATATATAAGCATAAAATATTGAAAAAATTGCATTTGATTTTGGATACATCGGAGTGATTCTGTTTGAATAATAAATCTTATCGATGGCTAGAGAATCAATTGAGCTTTGATAAGGGCTTCCAAAGCACTTAAAAAACAATACAATTTTTAAAAAAAGTTAACAGAATGGAAGAATATATACTCTTTTTTAAAGTTCTAAACTTGTACATCTTTTGATTACCAAAGAATTCCATTTTTATGAATTGGTTTCAAGAAAGATATGTATCCTACCTCGAGGAAAGATAAAATAGGATAAATGCTCAATGCCGGAAGTATTTATAACAAGATGACTCGCCATTAGCGGCAAGGAAAAGAAGTATTTTCTGAAAGTGTCAAAATATGAAAGGACACATGCCCTTTTGGATTGATCCTCGTTTCAAGAGAGAACTTTTTTAATGATGAAATTTTTTATATGTCTTTTTCCGAATCTGAAAATATTTTTGTCCGTAAACAATATATTGGTTGCAATACTGGTAGTTGTACAAGTGACTTCCCGTTAATTGGTCTCCAGTTTTCCCTGCAATGTACCCAAGTTTTAAATTTCAAAAAATTATGTTTTATTTATCAAATAACTTTGAGATACTTAAAATAAATATATACATAAAAATAGTAATTATTTTACAATATGTATATACTATTTTGGAAAATGGTCTTACAACTTTATCGTGAAAACAGCTTTATAATCTATCTTGGTCATAAGCCAGTAAAAATCACATAGGAAAAATTTGAGATTATCTAATTGCTTTTTGAAAAAATCCTTGGTTATGAATATCAAAAATAATCTTTATAGTTTTTTTAGCGTATGTTAAGCAAAAAATCACGTTACGCGTGAATAATTATCATCACTATTTTTGACATGCAACAATAACTAAATACGAACAATCAAAGAAAATACACAAAATAATCCTGTTTTCAATTTTAAAAGATTCAATTGTCACCTGACATGCAAAGCCGACTCTACACAAGCTAAAATTTTACATTTAATTGAACGATTTTATTAAAGTTATTCTGTATAACGTAAAAAAGAATTCAAAAAATTTATTGATCACAAAATTAAAAACTATGCATATTAAATGTATGTAATAATGGGATGTACCTATGAACTATCGTTATTAAATTGTTTATTACGAAGTAATTCTAAAACTAAAATTTTATCTTTTCAATTACAATAGTGGCTTTTTCTTTGTGTCACAAAAGAACAGAAAACGCTCGAGTTGAAACTTTTTATGTTGAATCGCAGAAAATTTAACACTTTTTAATAAACTTACAATTAGGGAAGAAAGATATAAATTTAAATTGTAAATAAAGTAGAGAATTTTTTTTTCGTCATCATGGTTTGCAAAAAAATATTTTTTTGTTGTTGAAAATAATATAAATGAGATAATAAATAATTTTCTGCATGTTTCAATGCTCTTCTCTTTAATAAAAAATATTTAGTCTAGAGATTTTCATTTCGATCGAACTACATATTAGTACCCAATCAATAGAAAGAATGTGGAGAGTTCATTCAATTTCCGAGGGAATTTAAAGCGATCCTTTCATGTACGTCAAATACATATCATGCTAAAATTCTTCAAAAATAACTCCCCCAATTCGAATGCCAACATTTTTCATGTTAATAAATCGAATTGATCTCTTTCGGAGCGCTTCTTAAGAGGATGATTTGATGGGAAATGTAATTCACTCTGAGGTGTTGTCATTTCTAGAAAATCATCTTCAACTTGGATAAACCCAATCGCGTCAACAGATCTCAAAATCCTTACACTATCGTTTGTAGAGTAATACATTTACGTAAAAAATTTCTGCAACTCAGAATAATTCCCACGTCATTGGTATTTAGTAAAAATCGAATCAATGTTTTAGTTTATTTTAAAATGTATTAAATATTTTATATGCCTAGAGGGTAATCAAAATTAAATTTTTAATTTTGAAAAAATCTGAGGAAGTTTGAAAAAATTATTAAAAATCCAAAATATGTATTTTTTTATTTTTGATGAATAGGTAAATTTTCAATTTAATTTTTATTGGAGTAGATTTGTTAATAATATTGACTTTTCTTGATTGAATTCCTAATTTCATTTATTACTCTGAAGGCAAATTTGTCATGTGGTGTTACATTTTTCATCATGGCTCAAAATTAAGAAAGCTGCCTGCAATAGCTAACAATGAATTAGTTTATATATTTTGTAGATAAAAATTTATAATTAGTATACTGCAAGGCAACAATAATATTTTGGGGATCCCCTTCTATCAAAAATTGTTGGAAGTAATAATTTTGCATGATTATAAAATTAATTTAACTCATCTTCAAAAATTTCTCATTTATTGTAAAGTTATTATTATATAATCTGTTTGGGAATTCCATTTCCAAAAGGAATCTTGTAAACAATACTCGTTACATATTACATAATTAAAGAGAGCAAAATAAAAATAAATAAATAAAACTAAACTCCTGAATTTTTTTCTAAAAATAGCAAACATTTTAAAATAAATGATTGATGTTCTCACATTACGAAAGAAAATATATGATTGCTATCTCTATGGTGAAATTGGTGTTTGCAGACACACACATTTTTCATCTTGCGATTTCTTTGTAAAATTCATTTTAAATAATCGTAGAAAAAGTTTGCTCATTTTTGTGCTCTTGAGAAGGTCATTGACATAAATAGAGTCTGTTGGAAGACTTGTCAGAAATAGTTCATAATCTTCACGTACAAACGATTCATCAAACTGTCAATGTATAAAGAAGTAAATACCAGGTGTGCTTTTATCCATGTACATTTTGTCTACGGATCTATACTAGGCGAAATTGGGTTACACATATTAATGTTTTAATTCTTACATTTATTCCTGAATATGAATTTTTGGTGCCGAATCTGCTACGTCACTGCTCGAATTAACATTTAGAACAGTTTTATGAATCCGTGAACATTGAATGTTGTAAGACACATGAGATGAATATTAATTTTGCTACACGTGCTTTGATGTTAATTTTTTCATTTGATAAAAGCAAGAACTTTACTTTGAATTGAAGAAAATAGAAGAATAGTTATTAGCTCATTTAATATTTATTTTCATCTACAAGACAAAACAGGGTTCATATATTTGTATTTTAATTCTACTATTTATATACATAAATCCTAATATATGATGAATAACAACTATAGTTAGGCTTAAGGTCAATTTTTGATTCCGTAAATACCAAATGTGTTGAGACTCGACAGTTAAAAGGAGTTCATAGATTTCTACTTTACAACACACAATACTTTCAAAAATAATTTAGCTTTTTCAAGCAGCAATATTTTATTTGAAAGTAGTGGAAATAAATGTTTTTATTAATTTTTGATCGGAAGATTGAAATAGAATAATTATTGACTGGTAGTTAGTTACCTTTGAAACTACTGTAAGCAACACTTTCAAAAAGAGTTAAAATCACAATGTTAGAGTGAATCATGGTTAAATGAATTTTAATTTTTAAGACAACCTATTCATCTGTATAGGATATTTTAGTATTGCTTTCACTGGTCACAAAAATTATTTTTGATGAATCACTCCAAAAATATTTATACATCATATTAAACTTATGGCACATTGTTTTTCATATTAGAGAATAACAGCTATTTTTGGAGGTAAATAATTTGAATTATAACTTAAAAAGATGGAGAAATGTTTACAAAGTACTGCATATGTCAGTTCGTATTACACAAAATTATCATGTATAAGAGGATGAACTCTAAAATAATACGCATTTAATTTTCATTTTAAATTTATTTCTGAAACAAGACTACGAAAATACTAACTTCATAAGAATAAAAATGCATTAACATATTTTTTAAGGCCTTTCATTAAGTTGATGCTAACACTCTATCTCTTATAACACCTTATCATAAATTTCCAAAACAATAAAAATATTTCATTTTTAGTAATATATATGAGTGTGTGTTAATGTGTGTAAAATACATTTAAAAAAAAAGAGGAAAGCCCATCTGAAAAACCAAGTTTTATTATTTTTTAAACGTAGGAGAGGGGTAATTATGCGTCCTTTCGCTACAAGTGCAGATTCAGAAAAGAGGAGAAAGCAGAATCCCAACAAGGAAAATATAATGGGAAGAATATAAAAGAGATATAATAAATTTGTAAAGTGAAGGAAAATAGTAGTTATTTTTAAGTATTGAGTAGGTGGTTTTAGGAAAAATCTTGGTTTCAGCTAGTTGCTGAGAAAGGCACGTGTAAGTTATTGAATTGTTATTTTTCTAGGAGTAGGAAATCCACCAAAACAGGATTTAATTTTTTTAAAGCGAGAAATGAAATGAGACTGGTCTTAGAAAAATTGTTTTTGTAATTATGATATATACACAGAAAAATATATAAGATTAGAACTTAAATTAATATTAAGCTAGATCGTTATATATACAATACTTGTATATATATATATATGAGACGGCGTCTAGGGGAAGGTTCGATTTTAATGTTAAAATAAGCACGCAGAGTTAAAATAACCTAATTCATTAATAACACAACTAAAACCTTTACTATTTACAAGGGGTTTTAAATAATTCGAGATAGCACCATACTAATTCCGAAAATACGTACTCTTTCTCAAAACAATGGAGAGACCGATTTCCTCTGACCTGCCTTCGTTCAAGCTTTGGTGCAACTCTCAGTTTTTCTTTTCTGCCCCCTTTATAAATACATGACCTCATCGTATCACGCAGCTAAAACTCACGTGGTTTCGATTAGTGGTGCCATCTCTTACAATAAAAATCAAAAGAAGTAAAAGAAAACTTGCATTCCTTTCCTACACATATATATATATATATATGTGTGTGTGTGTGTGTGTAGTACGATCCAAAAATTCAGGGACTGCGGTCGTTGCTGACAACGAAAGTAAGTACCTAAATTTAAACCATTTAAAATTGATTCTCCCAACCCTCCCCTAACTGACCGGGTTGGTTTAGTTCCTGTCAGGGGACTGAACCACACGCGCAGCTTTATCTTTCGAAGATAATTAGCTATATTTTACGATGTAAAAAAGATGGCCTTTCTTGAGAAAAGGGTTGAACATTAAATTCTGTCAACGCTTAGGTGAAACACCAATGGAGACTTTGGAAATGCTAAGCAAGGTGTATGGCGAATCTATCATAGCGAAATCCACGGTTTACGAAAGTCATCGGCGTTTTAAACAGGCCGATAATCCATCAAAGACGATGAACACGTTGGATGACCGACTTCACAGAACGCAGAAAATGTTGTGTTGGTGTCTGAATGTGTTCGAAAAGATCGTCAAACACTTGCACAAATCTCTGAAGATACATACTTCTCAAAGACGTCGTTTGAGGGAATCCATTCGTCGCAAACGGCCTCAGTTCTGGCAGAGTGACGACTGGTATCTTTTGCATGACAACGCACCAGCACATCGATTCCAATTGGTAAAAGAGTTCCTTACCAAAACTTACACTAACATGCTTCCATATCCCCCCCCCCTATTCACCAGACTTAACCTCGTATGACTTTCAACTGTTCCAATCAATGAAAAAACATTTACAGGGTCACCGTTTTGTGTCACCAGATGAGGTGAATCGCAGGAGGCCTTGCAAAAATGGCTTCCAGAAGTTATACGAGCGCTGGCAAAAGTGTATCATTACCCAAGGAGACTATTTAGAAGGTGGATATGCTTCGGTGCTGTGAACTCTTCAGGGTAAGGTTTTCTACACCTTGTCCCCGAACTTTTGGATCATACTACGTATATATTTACATATATAACATAAGGGAATCATTCTTTCATATAATTCCTTACTCAAACGGCTACAAATTCATTCAGTGACCAATTGCTATTATTCTAAACTTGTAACTCAAGCTGAGAGATATCTTGTAGTCTGGTAATATTAAAAATGTGTTTTGATTTATCAAAAATTATTTTTAGGGAAATTAATGTAATGATTCCTATGTGTAGGGTTTTCTTTCGATGGTAATAATAGGTACTTTTTTAGTAAATTAAACTTAAATTTTTCTAATTTAAGTTACTCGTAAACATTTTTCGAACTTTCTCTTTTTAATTCCTTTAAACTGAGACCTTCACATGTCTCCAGGGAATCTATTTTCTTCATCGCAAGTTACGGGGTTTCTGTCAAAATCAATTACTCTTGTTGTTAAAAAAATTCAGATAATCCAATATAATTTAATTCTATTTTCTAATGTGGACTATTAATTCACTTATCAAAAGTTATTCTATTCGAAGTGAAAATACCTTGAAACAATTTGGTGTAATCGTATTGATATATTCATTATCTAACAGATAAGGGTTTTTTCAGGAAAAACTTTTGTTTTCTGACGTAGATTAATAATTTGAAACACCAAAAAATGTAATTTAATTTCAATAAATGTGTTATATTCTATTCTTTGTTCAATGAACTGGATGTTGTTTTGTCATAACTTTCTATAAAAAGCTAAATTAATTACATTTTTCTAGATTTATTGAAGAGAGTTTGCAATCTGTATCAACTGTTTGAAATTTTTAATGTTAAGGGACCAGTAGTAAAATATTCGATTGAAAGTTTATGCATGGAATTTGGAAATTGTAAGAAAAAATTACAGCAAACTAATAAAAGTCTTAGCGTAAAATCCGGCTCACAACGCGCACTTTTACACAAAAAATAAGATCAAAATTTATGGGTGCGCTTTATATGCCGGGTATAAAAATGAAAGCTTTAAAAATATAAATAGAGGAGTATAGAACAAAAATTAGACCTCCACATACATGGAAGTACTGTTTATATTAAAAAGAAATGGCATTCCTTATGAACTTACAGGGTTATAGTTCTAGAAGTACACAATTTTTTTAAGAAAGCTTGGAATAATACTTCGAAAAATGACTTCAAAACAAATGAGAATAGTGCACGTACATTTCTGGTTTCTTCATAAAAAAAGGGGCGTATTATACGGCGAATATAATTAAAAATTAAAAATTGCAGAGATTGAAAGTATAGGGGGTGCACGATATATGCCCGATTTTACTGTAGTTGAATAAATAATTATTTTAGTAACTTTGATTAAGCTAATTCTACGTATCAAAGGAAATAAAACATATCATTTTCATCAACGTGGCTTTAAAATAATAGGGAGGGGGGATGTTTTTTCCCTCTGAAGCTTATATTATGTTGTTATATTTATTAAAATAGACAACACATTATTTACTTCGTTTAAATGTCTATTGTGCGATATTTATAACATTTTCAAATTCTTCAAAAGATTAATTATATCTTTGATTCATTCAATTTCGAAAGAAAAAAATACTAATAATGCAGTGTCTCTAAACGCAAGACTTTGAAAGTTGTCTTTGTGAAAGAAGAATGAGATGTATGCCTTTTAGTTTGAAATAATAGAATCAAAGCAATTGCATCACAGAAAGCTGAACTTTACCTTGCAACAAATAATAATATTGCGAAATGTCCCATTGTATGAATTTTTTTTATAATTCCATACAGCTCTAAGACAAACAACATTGAGATAATAATAATATCCCAATGTTATTGATCACTGACTAGGGTTTTAATTGATTGCAGCTTTATTAGATTTTCAGAAGGATACCAAATACACAAAATGAAAAAATGAAGGAGGTCCTGAAACATAAACAATAGCAAAAAGTTTGAATATTATTAAAATGACTATTATGCTAACTCCAGGTATCAAAAATCTATGGTATTTAGTGACGGGGCAGGCGTCGGGAATTTGGGAGTCAGTTTCACTGAATATCATCAAAAAATACTGGCAACACCTGCCTTTAAGATACTTCTGGACAGCAAAAGCTTCAAATGAAAAATAAGTTCGGCCCCCTTTGTTGCCTCATCCTAATTGAAAATGGGCTTAAAATCAAAAGTTTATTTTGTTGATCTCGTGGGTAGCTAAAAAAATTGTGACGTATGACTCGTGTGTAATTACAATGTACGGTTATCACTCAGTATGAGCACTTTTAATTGAGCCACTGTCATAGATTTGTTATAACATTTACTTTATGCATTATGTAATACAATACAGGCAGAAATAATAATAAAAAAGCACTGATTATATTATTATACGCATTATGCAACAATTTTTGAATAACTTTTTTTGTTTGAGGAACCGAAAACTATCTGAATATTCTATGCTCGGAGAGAAATATTTCGTTATCAAATTTTTTTATTATTTTTACTGCATTATATTCCAACACGTCTATTTCGTTTTTCTTTTAAGACCTTAACAAATCCTCCCACATTTGTACAGTTGCTGATAACATTATTATCAAAAGATCATGGGTCCTCGGTCATATATTGTTTGACGGTGATAATACCATTTCTTATCTCAGGCCTGATTTTCCGGAAAATGCCGGTCAAAGTTCGAGAGTATAATTGTAATCTTTTATATGAATGTTAAGCTAGAAGGTTCACACTAAAGTAGACAGAATATAAAAAAAAGAAAAGAAAAAGAATACTTATATATATATATATATATATATATATATATATATATATGAAACAGCCCGTACAGTTTTCATGGCAAAAAAATATAAGGAGCTGTAAAAATATGGTCCAAAACAGCTTTTTCATGATTCACAAAGCGATGGAATATAAATAATTTAAATGCTTAAGCTGAGTTAAAATTTGTAGAATAATGGTGTTTTATTACGTTTTTAAGAATAATGAAATTGTGCTAAATTCTTTAGCTTTAATTGTTTCTTTAAATTGCTTTATTTTGATAAAACGATTACAAAATTTTATTTCTACGAAATGCAATGGATTGACACTATAAAAGTTAAAATTCAAAATTTATTTAAGAAACAGTTAATTTTTCTTTTTTCAACTGTTTTAATGCAAATTATGCATAGCTCGAAATTAATTTAGAATGGAATTATGAAAAAGAATTCGATTAAAGCTTATTTTAGAATATTTCTTTATTAATTTAATTCACTAGAATATAAGTTACTGAGTTAGTTAATTAATTTGAATATTGTGATAAACTTGGAACTTTGAAAGATAATTCAGCATAATTCAGAATTCTTTTTTTCAGACATAAAAAACAAAATAATGAATAGTTGACTCAAAAGATTCATGTTAAACTGGATGTTGAGAGAACAGTTTCATTCAAAGTTTTCAACTATTTATTCTCTTATCATGTGGGAAGTAAAAATCCCAGTTACTGTAAACAAAACTGGATTATTATCTGATATGAATGTCATTTGAATGCTTAAAAAATAATTTATTGCATACAATATTACGTTGGAAGAATGTGTAGCAAAACTATCATAAAACTACAGTATTTTCATTCCAGCTCTCTGTATCTTTTGTAAAAGCCATGTACAAGCACACGATAAACTTAGAAATTTGTCTATTAAAAGGATTTAAATTTATATTCAGTGTACCAGAGTGTTTTACAAAAGAATAAAAAAGATAAAAGGAATTCAAGAGAGATAACACACGTTGAAAATGTCGAATTAAATATAGAAAGTTTAATTTACTTTAATTGTATACAAAATTGAGATAAGCTTGTGGTATAACTGTTGAATTCATAATGTGTGCTTACGCTTTCCAGAAATACTAGCAGTATTTGAATTCTAAGAAAATCAATTATTGTTTAAACGATTCGTTCAAATGTCAAATTGTATAACGGAAAGTTTATTTCTTTCAATCAATTTCTAAGCATAAATGTCCTACAATTAATTCTTCCAATCGAACATCTCTTGTTTCTACAAACTCCATACGGTTGACTCGAATCAAGTCAGGGAATCTGGTAGAAATAAAGAGTTCTTTTATCGAGAAAGATTTGGAATAGTTCAATAACATAACACTCTTACGGAATTTTTTTATTATTAAATACTCGAGAGATCACTTAAATAAAAGGAAGTTTAGGACTCTGGGGGTTGATGTTTCACAGTTCGCTCATTTTAAGCAGTTTCACTTGACTTTATTTTTATTTGAATTATGTTACAATAATTTGCATTTCATAACAATGGTTGGTAAAATGGTTGATATACAATCAAAAAAGGCTCCAAGTTAGAAAAGGAAAGGTTTGGTTGTGAAATATTTATTTTTTGAATTCCTCTTTTTTCATTCAGGGCCTAAATTACTTTAAAAAATAAAGACATAGAAGAAATTCAATGCTTTTAAATTGTACATTGTGAAATTAAAAATCACAAAAAACTGTATATTGTTGCTTGGATTTAATATATTAGTTTTTAATGAAATAAACTCGGAGAAGTTCCGACTATTTCAATTATATACAAGTAAAATTCTTTTTTAAATTCTCCGATTAAGAACATAGCTAAAAGCGAACATTTTTTGTTTTTGTTTTCATGGGATTCAGATTTTACTAATACTTGGGCTGTTTACTATATTTTCAGGTACTACAGGTTTCTTCAGTTTAAGCTCAAAATGAGGATATTTTTTTAACACGTTCTAACTGAAAAAGTTATTTAAAAATTGATAAAAAAATGTTGGTAATTATCATGTTAAAAGATAAATTTGCTTCTTAATGAATTGAAATTAAAACAAATTTAACTATACAACAATAAAAATAGTAGAAACCTTTGATTAAATGACATTGCTTTAGTTTTATAAATTTTAGAATTCAGATATTATGCTAGTTGGTATTTTATTATCTCATTTGTATAAAAGCTAAAGTGAGCTCTACATTAAAATTATTCGGTAAAAAATCAATATCTAGTATGACGAATTTCTTATATTTCTTATAATAGTTCTAGAATTTATTAATTATTTGTAGAATAATTTAATAATAAATTTGAGTAATAAATCACTGCATATATGTAAATCTATTTTGTTAGCATTTTTTAAATAGAGAATTTAGATAAACTTTTCATAAGAAAAAAATTTAATTATGTCTTACGAGAATCGTTTAAAGAATTAGATCTTTTCTTTAAGAAAAAATTAACACTTTTCTTTCCTTTTCTATCTCTTGCTCTTTTTTTCCCTCTCATTTACTAAAATACAGAACGAAGCTATTCCAATCCAGTAGAATCCAAGACTGATCAATGGAGAAGTCTGAAAGAGAAGAAATATTCTGAAAATAAAATGCCGTATCGATTCATTTTTAAGTTGAAAACAGTCCGAGAATAATATTGACTAACTGTCATCGAAATGTTTAATTTAGGGGGAATTCCTCCTTCCGGTTATTTATTTTCTTCAGATAAAAATGAAAAATGGGCAGATTTGTGTGTGTAGTAAAAGTTACAAGTTTATGGAATTTTTTTGGGCAGTAATGAAACACAGAGAGACAAAAAAAAAAAAAAAATTAATTACCATTTACTGCATGCAAATACGCATCTTAAATTTAAAATAATGAACTGAATTTTCAAAAAAAAGAAAGGGCAAAGGAAATATTCATTGTATGTGATATATCATATAAGCTAAAAGGAATATAAAATTATCTTAATTGTATATATATCTGTTGAAATAATTAAATTAAAATACAATTTTACGTAAATGTTAGTTTAATATTTTTTGTTTGTAAAATAATACCATAAATTACTTAATAATGAGCTTAAAATAATGTGAGACTTTAATTTAAATTTGAAGTAATATTTTTTGTTCTCTTTTAAAGAGGTGTTTAAAGATCGAAGTGATAATGTATATTAAAATGAGGAGTAAATTAGATATTCAAGATTTTTAGTGGACGTCTGTACACACGATTCTTCTTAAATATAAAGTTCTTTATAAATAGACTCTGTAAAATGTAGTCAGAAGTTAATTCTGTTAATTTCTAGAATTTTTTTTATAATTTATAGAATATCTCAGTTTTTTTTATTTAACTTTTACATTAATGTTAATCGTAATTCCGTTTCCTATTATTATTTAAATTTCGATAAATGTATTTGCTTCTTTTCTGTAAAAATGTATAAGATTTTATATTTATTTATTCTCTTAAAAATAATTAGGTTCCCGTTTTACATTTGGATCGAATCCCAGAATTCTATAGATAGCATTAAATATCGAAGGAATTTCGAAAAACGATATTTATAGTTTGAAATTTAAAATTCGTCGAAATTATGTCATACATTTTTTGACTAAGTATGATTGTTAAAAAGCTATTTATAGACCTTTCAGTGACTGTGAACCAATTTTCAATCATAATCTTCATAGCCTTCCCTCATGCACAATAACAATGTTTACAATAATAATATATTTTGAATACTTTGAAACTATATATAAAGCTATACTGTACGACCTTAAACAAACCTAATAAATTAACAATAATTAAATTTATTGATATTTGGCAACGTCGACCCACTGCATTTACAAAACCAGAATCGATGCTTCTCTATTGTTCTCAATCTTCCGTCCACCTTATTGGACATTCTCGCGGCTTCGAGAAAAGTTCCGATTTGTCTCGAACGTTCTGGAACGTCTGCATAATCTTGATGTAAATGTGTGTGTGTGTGTTACTTCTTTAATTAGAGTTAGTCTCACAGTCTAGTCTATCGCTATCGAACCTATCCTTAATATTTTATAATTAAAGTGGTATCTGTATTTCACGGTATTAAATATCTACGGCAATAGATTTACACAGAATTATAAATTTTTTTATTAAGTGGGTGTAAACGAGCATTAGATGATGGATGAGTATCAACAAGCGCACATACAAGGAGACGTTCAAAGATATTCTAAAGAATACTCAAATGCTTGGTTTACCACTACTGAAGTAAATGAAAAAGAAAGATAGAGAGAGGCCCCTGTTCTCCTGACATTTGCTCATAAATTTTGGCAGCAGACAATATTAAACCTTATACAATTAAAAGAAATTTCGAAATGCTTCATAGGGAGTACGTTAACAAACCAGGAGTATTCTTTGCATTACAATTAAAATAATATGTAAAGCAAAAATCATTTTTAAAAGAACTTTACCCATGAATGAAAAAGATTTGCTCTTGTCTCTTACAAAACTTCACAAAATAGCCTGATGAAAATGCCTCACACTATTGGTGAAAAGCTTACTTATTCAGTGCCAATTGAGATTGAAGAAACTATGTTTGGAGATAATTTTGCCAAATAATTGTAGTCCCTCCCTCTAGTAAATGATATTGTTCCCGTTGAGTGTGGGTAGAGGCATCAGCTTTTTGTGGAAAATTGCGTGACTAATTGTTTTCAATTCAGCTTGATAAGGCAATAGATGTCTAAGAAGTTGCTCATATCATGTTCCATTTTGTGATGGCATGTCAACAGTAGAATTACTACTTTTCTGCAAACCAATAGAACTGAAAGAAATAGCACTCTCATGATTCGTTATTTTAAATGATTTTATAAGCGAGACAAATAAAGAGTGAAAAAATTGTGCCAGAATATGCAACAATGATGCTCATTTACTGTCTGGAAGATTAAAAAGTATCAAAGCGTCTGTGAAACACAAAATTTCTACATTGTGTCTGGTTACATTGCATAATCCACAGAGCAGATCTGGCTTCCAAAGAAATGAGTACTGGTCAGAATATTGTGTTGATGACGATTGTAACCGCAGAAAATTATATAAAGTGAGACCCTTAACAAGAATTTTTTCTGCACTTTGTAAAGACATGGGTGCAATGCATTCAGCGTTACTATTTTATTACGAGTTATGATGGCTATCACATGAGAAATTTTTGAAATGTACTTATGAATTAAAAGAGAAATTCGCCATTTTTCCAGAATAGGAAAGTCAACCGGAATCCAAGAAGTTTCTAAATGGTTTATATGTGATGAGAAACTGAGCTTTGCTGTTTTGGTCGATCTATTCAAAAAATTAAATACCTGAAATGTTCACCTCCAAGGAGCAAATACACATAGAACGAGTGATCAAGTTGAGGCTTTTTGTGAAGAAAATTAGAATTGTGGAGCAGAAATTTAAAGCGAAGAACCATATAAATGTTTGTAAAAGTAAATAAATGCTTTAAAACCTTGAATTAACCTTGTTGTTAAGAGTTTGAAAATCAACTTGGGAAAGTTGTTTTTGAAACCACTGAAAAGCATTTAACCAAGCTTTCAAAGAATTTTGAAAAGTGTTTCATTGGTGATGACGACTCAGTAGCAAGTTAATAAGTGTTAGGAATGCATTTTAAAATACTCTCGAAGATCTCTCAATTGCCAAAGAAGAAACCTTCATAAACTTCAGGTCTAAACAAGAACATTTAGTTATATATTACCATTTTAACCATTCTACCATTGCAAAAGTGGAATTTTTGCAGTTGTTTCGTTGAAGACAAAATTATAAATTTCAGGTAAATATAGAGAAAGAACCTCATAGTATCTACATATTTATAATAGTAGACTTTCCTTTTCAAAATATTTACTTTGCCAGACAGGCCAAAAGAGTCATTAATAATTAATGTTTTTAAATTTTTGATATTAAAAAATTAATTATTAAACACATTGTGCTGTACTCATACAGTCCTATCTACAAGTTTATTATATCAATGTAAATGCATATTTTATTTTATGTCAGAATCTATTTTCTTTCATTGAATTAGTTATTTTTAATA
This sequence comes from Trichonephila clavata, assembly GCA_019973975.1. Lineage (NCBI taxonomy): Eukaryota > Metazoa > Arthropoda > Arachnida > Araneae > Nephilidae > Trichonephila > Trichonephila clavata. The sequence continues at coordinate 172,013 of BMAO01022846.1, forward strand.
ATATTGTCTTTTTGATATACGTGCCACATGGGTTGAGAAAAAGTCGTTTATTTAGTGAAATTGTTCTAGTTTTGTATTAAAAAAATTAAAGAAAAAAAATGTTTGATTAAATTTATACCTTAAAGGGAGAGGCAAAAAATATTATTCATTAGTTATATAAATCTGAAATTCTTAAAAATGTAATTTTTATCATTTAACTATACAAATACATATAAACTGTTGTTTATGAATTAAAATATTTGATTTTTGACTTGAACAGTGCTTTATTGAATACGTAAAAAAGAGATTCACGAAAAAATTTCACACGCACACACATTCGCTATCTAAATAAATACTTCTAAAACATATTTAATTTAACCCAGATTAAATAAAGAATTTCTATCAAAAAATCAAACTCAAATTTCATGAGAAATCCAAAATGCTTTGATATGAACAAACTTTTATCTTATTTAAATTTTCAGGACTTTATATCGGTATTTTATAAATATTGTAAAAAAGACTGATAAACAGAAATATATATATTTCTTTCTATGGTATTCACCAAACATGACCAAAATTTCCAAAAATATTACAAGGAAAATTAAAAAGAAAATAATTACAATCTAATTTTATATAAAAGAGAGACTAAAATCTCTCTATACTGTGTCATTTACAGGCGTATCTTCTTAGATTTATCTGTCGGCTTGTTGTCGATGATGTAAAAAGCATGATTGATAAAGGGTTGGCTTCATGCAGCTTGATAATGAAAGAAAAGCAAATGTGTGACATCTCTTATCATGCAATCGGAAAGTAAAATTCGATAGCTATTGCGCTCCCAGCAGTAAGGAGTTTTTACGATACTGATTCCATGTCAGGCGTGACTTTAAAGGGACGGATGACTAAATGTCATGGGATGATCAAAGAAAGCTTTTAAACTCAGTTTAAGTAATATTATCTGTTAATTTAACTTGTGACTAAATAGTCCATATTATTTGTAAATATTTCTTATCATTGCCAGTTTTTATAAAAATGGCTAACAAGTTTCTAAAAATGTTTCTCAAGCAGATTGTGATTATAACTAGTTATTCCTTAATCCCTTAAGCGGTCATTTTTGTACCCAAAATATTTCAAAAAGAGGCGCATTTTTTATTGTTTATAACTAAACACCATTCCAAATCCCGTCTTCCACACACAAAAAAAAAATGCCAGATGAAAAGTATTTCAGTACCATAGACAAACTACAACAGCTTTTCAAAGTACCAGTATTAAATAATGCCCCATAATAATTAAAAATAAGCGCAAATCAAAGAAAGAAAGAAAATATCAGTGCTTGTACAGCGTACTGGCAAATCAGTTGCGCCCAACTTTCGGTAGCCCGTACGTTGTACGGACAAACCGCTTTGGAGGGGTTAAATCTAATTTTCCATAGATTTGTGCTCTGCCCTAAATCTTGCAATATTGCAATTCTAAAATAATGGTGTAAATCCTTATTTATGCATTCAACTGATACCTTAGTTTTGGACTTATTGTAGTGCGATTGATATCAACGCTGGTTAATTGTTTCCAAGAAGATATGGTTGTTGTTTAATAATGTTTGGCTCTTGATTACATTTTTTAGCAGTGTGAGTGGGATTTTCACCAAAACTTACTCCCATTTAAGGTAATTTTTATTTCACAAAAACTTGGTTTCATGTTTTTATTTACAATTCAATAAAAATACACACAAATACACCCCACATCAATAGACTTTCAGTTTACTTATTCCCTCAACCAGAATCATTTTAAAACTTTAATATTTTAATAAAATTAAAATCATAAGCTCAGATGGTTCAAAAATCAGCTTTATTTGTAGTTTAATTTCTGAATTTTTATAATGATTGTTTTTCAATTTTCTTTCACGTTTGAAGATACGGTTTTTATTTATTTAATAATTAGACGTTAAAATCAGCGGTTTAATATCTAAAATTGGAACAATCTGCAATAGTTTAACTGTAAATTAAATTTATTCACGCAATACGATTATTTAAAGTAACATTGTACCATTTTTAAGAAACCTCTTTCATTTAATGAATTATTTTAAAACGTTCATATTTCCTACATCTGATGATATATTCAATAAGTGCACATTTTTTTCTCTCTTTTAAACAGAAATTGATCTTTTTGATATTAATATATACAGGAGACGAAATTTGGAACATAATTTATACAGGAGAAAATTGGCTAATGTATAAAAATTTACAAGTAGTGTATATCAAAATACGCAATTTTCTGCACGATAACTAAATCAGGAAGTGATATTAATATTAGAGTACTTTTTTACCAAAAAGTAATCTGAACTTTAATTTTATTTGTTAAAATTATATTAAAAAGTTTTAAAACAAAATGAAATAAAGAAGCTACGATGTTTTGATGTCAAACTGCTTCTTTATAAGAAAAAAAAAAAGTGATGCTAAAAAAATTGCTAGTATGGAGAACATGCAAATAAATTAATGCAATTACACTAGAATATTAAAACTTTAATGAAAAAATTATAAAAACCAATTTTTCGAAACAAAAGATAACAGTAAACACAATTGTTTTTTTACTGCAGACGAACAAGCAGATGTTTTTAATAACAATTAAACACTGTGTTTACTTATTGAAATTAGGGGGAATATTGCTTCAAATGCAAAACCTACATATCATGAAAAACATATCTACCTTTTTGTTACTTTAAAACAGGGATTTCCAAACTTTTCCCAGCGCTAACCCCTATTAAAAGAATAATTTTCATCCTATTAACTCTATTTTCTCATCATAATTCTTATATTTCTTTCTGTAATATACAACACACAATGTATTCATAACACTAATAATTGCACACAAAACAAAGATAAGAATTTAACTATAATTAATATGATTAAAAATATTGATGCGTGTGTGCGGTGTTATTCAAATAATTCTGGAATCCATAAATTGTCTTTTGCTAGATTTATTGGTAACACCATAAACTTAAATGAAACAATAAACTTGATAAACTTTAACCAAGTTAAAATTCTCTGACTGAAAATATCCGAGATAAAAATCCTAGTAAACAACGGCACCTAGTAACGCCGAAGCCAAGATCAAATCAAGACTAAGACTGAATCGTTTACATATGGTTTTCGTCGAGATAGACTACGTGGTATTTAAGCGTGGTAACAGTTACGCTCCACCCACTCAGATCACCTGGTCGATAGGGCTCACAACATCCTGCCCCCGGATGAACCAGAGGGTTCATAAAATTTCCATGTATTCAAGCAATTAAATTTTGAAATCAAACATTTCTTTACTTAGCACAGTTGAATTTTAAAAATAACATACAAATTAAATAATTAAATATTCTAACAAATTTCAATGCACTTATAAGAAATTGCCCTTAAACAATAAAATATACTGCAATTTGAGAAAAGAAAAAAGGGGTTTCATATAATATAAAATTTAAACATATATCGGTAAGAAAAGAATACATAATAAATTTTCTAAATTATTAACAAGTTACTAATCAAGCTACTTATTAATGCTTGAAGTAAGCAAGAATTAAATGAGTGTAACACATAATAAATAATAAATTAAGTGAAAAACTTAAAAATTTTCGAATAAAAATATACACATTGAGAAAACATAAAATAGTTCAAAACACAATTTTCAAGAATCATTCTAGCTTAGCAACATTTAAAAATAAAATACTAAACTGCATTTGAATCTAAACAAATACACATTATAAAATAAATATTTCAAATAAAATTATTTACATTAATCAGCATTCAAAATAGCATTATGAAAATTATCTTATTCAAGAATATGAGTACATGAGAACTTTGATATTTACAATGACAACAAATTTTAATTATCAGTCCTGAATTTCTAAATTATTCAACAATTGTATAAGACGTTTAATAATGTATGAATGTCTTGATTTTGCAAGCTATCACCTTGCCATCTCTACCGGGAAATAATTCAAGAATTATTTTCCAATTTCCAGAAATTTCTAGGTAATTGATTATCTTTGATCAAAACAACATCATTAACTTTAAATTGAGAAGAATTTTTAAATAAGCTTGAATGAGCTGATCTTAAATTTAGCAAATACACATTTTTCCACCTAGACCAAAAATATTTCATTAGCTTTCGATGATAATTAAAAGCTTTCATTAAGCATTTTCTGGAAGAGAGGTTATAGACCGGGTGGTCTGAGTGGGTGGAGTGTAGCTGTCACCACACTCAAATACCGCGTGGTCTATCTCGACGATTACCATATGTAAGCGATTCAGTCTTAGTCTTGATCTTGGCTTCGGCGTAACTACGCGCCGTTGTTTGCTAGGATTTTTATCTCGGATATTTTCAGTCTAATAATTTTAACTTGGTGATTTAATTTGTTAACGCTTATTAAGTTCATTGTTTTATTTAAGTTTATGGTGTTACCAATAAATCCAGCAAAATACAATTTACGGATTCCAGAATTATTTGAATAATATCACACATACATCAATTTTTACTGATCCGAAAATTAGAAAAATAATTTAGTAGATTTGTTTTATTTTTTATATTATGCATTTCACTTCAGATACGAAGTTCTCACCTCCTTATGCAAATCTAATTATATCTACGAACATTAAAATGAAATTGTTTTATAACACAATCACAGTAATTAAAATAAAAAAAAAACAGTTTGAAATAGAAAAAATTGTGTGTGTCATCCACTCCTAAAAGGCCTCTAGAATATTATAGAATTTTATAAAAAAAATTCCATAGACCTCAAAGAGTCCACCTGAATCTTATTGGGAATCTCTGCTTTAAAGGAACGAGGGAAGTTATTTCAAAAGAGAAATATCTCAAATAATTGTACAGAGAATAAGGGACTTTTTAACGCTCTAATTATCCATTATTATACAACTGATGGGAGGCTTGGAGGCTGGGAAGCTTGGAAGCTGATCGGTTTTGAAGATGGCCCCCAATACACATGTAATTTGTGTATTCCCGTTGTTTACAGAATGTTGTTAGATTCCTGAGCCAGGGGTCCAGCGCAGGCTGTCACTGAGTTTTCAACGGTCATGCAAGTTGAATGGACTCATAAATTTGGGGAGAAACCTTAATTTTTGTAACTTTGCGCTTGGTCTCTGTCCAATGACTAGGCGAGACCGAAGGGCACGCGGATGCAAAAAGGGGTAATGTAAATTAAACAGGCGCCGAGACAATTTTCAGCAGATTTTTCACTCACTTTAATGATAATTTGATCCCCAGATTTTAGGAAACTTCGTGCACCGTCCGGGACCATGTCAGCCTCCCATCACCTCGCTTCCGTTTCAGATAAGGGAAATTTTAATTGCTTGTTAATATTGCTTAATCTTACTTTCGTAATGTGTTCAATTTGTAATAAACAAACTTAATTTAAATTTAATCCGAGTAATGTCTTTAGTTGCATTGTCTCCAAATATTTAATTCGTGCTAGCCACTATCATGATGCGGATCAAGTTAAATAAGCGAACCTGGGTAGTTGTTAAGATGTTAGTTTAAAGTAAAATTAGTCAGCGCCGCATCATTTGGAGCCGTGCACCAGAATTCAAGAAAATTATTCGAAATAAATTAAATTTGGTCATGAATGACCAGGATTCGAGAAAATTTTTTTTCCTCATTCGTTCACGCGTAAATAATTTTTAGATGAATTTAGGCGATCGCTAATATTTTACGTTTTATGTTCGAATGTATAGTAAATTTAAGATTGTTGTAATGTTGAATACACATTGGCGTTAACTTTAAAGCAAATATTTTTTTCTCTCGCAAACTTAATTTTTTTTCTCAGTAGATGAAAGGTTATGAAATTTTTTTTTCTCTATCCCATATTGTTCTCCTGTATTTGATTTGTTCTCATGTATTTGGTCACTGTTATATTGAATAAGGATGGATTCTCCTCTTTTGTAAGAATGTCAAAATAATTTTTTAACTTCACTCTGTCGATAAATTTTAATCTTACTTGAAACTCGTCGGCTTTACATAGAATTAGCATATTGCCTCGTTCTCGTCAAACCGACCCTGTTCCCTCGCATACTACTTCCGATCGGTTTAATTTAATCGAGTTGATTCCACAATTTGCGGGCAGTGAGGGTTCAAGTATTAGGAAATTTCTAAATAAAATTAATGAAGTAGCGAAGTTGGGTAATTGGGCAGATTCTGAGAAAATTGCAATTTTGAAACTTAAACTTTCGGGTGTAGCAGAGGAATTTTTTTGCTGACCCCAGCAATAATAATATTTGTGATTTTGAGCAATTATCTCAAATTCTTCTTAAGAGATTTGAATGCACAGTTCCATTGTCCACGAAATTTCAACTGCTCTCTGTTTGTCAGCAGAGAATTTCAGAGACTGTGCAGGAATTCGCATCCAGAATTAAAAAATTGGGAAATCAGGTTTTTGAATCAAATGACGTTGTGGCGTCATCGGCAGTCAGACAGGCAAACGATCAACTTTTGCAATCTAGATTTATTAGTGGGTTGAAGAACGATATACGAAGATTCGTATTGGCAAGGGACCCCATGACATTTGAGCAGTCCATTTCGGCCGCATTGTTAGAAGAGCAGCACCAGAAACTTAATGAGATAGCGACAAATGATTGGGCGGGTTCGTCGGAAAATCATAACAGGGAATCAGTGATTATTTCAGCTCTTACAGAACGCATACAAGACCTAAATATAAGAGTAGGTAAACTACAACAAACCAAGGGCTCCGTAAATGCGTATCACTCTGATTCATCGAGAAATTTCCCTCGCAGAAACCCCGTTTCATTTCGATGTTATTATTGTCAACAGATAGGTCATAAACAAAACGAATGCAGGAAACGGATGAGAGATGAAAGCCACACAGAGAATAAATACACTTTGGTCTTCAGGAAATTCGCGGGGTCAAAACGGTTCTTCGCAAAGGGGAAGATACAATGTCACGCCGACTAGGGGAGTGATTTACAAATCACCGTCCCCAGGAAAATCTAGGCGGGGTCTTCACACATATAATTGTCACAGTCAAAGAAACGCAGGGAATTTAAACTTTCGAGGAGAGGAACGTCGTTAGAAGACAGGAAATTGGGCGCTCTCTCTCCAATTTACAATGTTAATTTACCGATTGTCGAGGCAAGCTCTAGGGGCCATAAGTTCATAATTTATTTGATTCTGGAGCTTCTGTTTCACTTTTATCAAATTCTCTTTTCGAGAAAATCAAGAATAAATATATGAAACCGTTGGAAGTTCTAGTAAAAATCAAGGCTGTAAATAATGGGAAAGTGGAGATAGTGGGTTGTTACAAGATACATTTAGTTTTGGGGGAATTTCATTGTGAGCAAATTTTTTTATCACTAAGCAGGAATTAAATATTAGTTACACAGCGATATTGGGTTTCGATTTTATTAAGCTTAGGCACGCGATGTTAGATACGAAATTTAATTGTTTGAGAATAGCTGAGAATTCCATTCCATTTGTTAATTGTGAAATTTCTTTGCAAAATGACACTGGGTGTGATATTTTTGGAATTTTGGAAAATAAAACTATTATTGGTCCAAAGCAGGTTAAAAATGTTCGTTTTAGGGTACCAGTTTTGCCTCATTCTAGTGCAGTTGCGACTATTGTTGGTGCTGTTAAATTAAAAAATAAGGGTATACACATAAATTCACCGTATGTCACTTTTGATTATCAACTTAATACAACCGAGTTGCAAGTTACGAATAATTCAGAACACATTATAACTTTAAATAAAAATATGAGAATTTTCCCTGTTAATAATTATGAAGAATTTTCGGTTGATTTACCAATATCCCAAGATACTTTACCTGAATTATCTGAAAAAGACTTTAACTTCTCCGGCTCAGATCCCAGAACAAAGATTAAATTAGTGCAACTTTTATTAAAACACAAAAATGCTTTCGCTCGATCAACCGCTGAATTATCCGCCGCTAATACAGAACATCATAGAATATTATTGCAGCATAATTACCCAATTAGATGTCCGATTTGTAAAATCCCATTTAACCTCCAAAACGAATTTAGGAAACAAATATTCGATTTAGAGAGTGCGGGCATTGTGTCAAAATCCAAATCTCAGTATAACACACCTGCTTTATTTGTCAGACAGAGAGATAAATGGCGTTTAGTTCTGGATTTTAGGAAGTTGAATGAAATTACGTTGACTCAGGATTTTGTTATACCTACTTTGGACGACATTCTTCGTGAGATGTCGGGGTCGAATTATTTTTCCGCTTTGGACATGAAGTCTGCATTTAATCAAATACCACTTCATTATAGAGATAGACATAAAACGGCTTTTTCTACACCCGTTGACGATAAATACGAATTTAATAGACTTTGTTTTGGTCTTACAAATTCTCCTAAAGCTTTTCAATCCATAGCGCAGGAAATATTAGGAGATTTACTTCACAATGGCGCTCTAGTTTACATAGATGATATAATTTTGTTTTCAAAAACCATCCAAGAACATTTCGAATTAATTAATAAAGAGTGTTAGAGCGTTTCGAAAAAGCTAATCTTAAATTCAATCCAGCTAAGTGCCAGTTTTTAACAAAGAAATGTAAATTTTTGGGGTTTGTTGTCACACCGGAGGGTATACACATTGATAAGGATAAGACGATCACAATTAATCAGTTTCCTGTTCCGACAGATCAGAAACAAATAAAGTCTTTTTTAGGATGCTGTAATTTTTATAGAAGGTACATTAAAAATTTTGCCAAACGTACACTGCCTTTAACAAATCTTTTGCGAAAAGATACTCCTTTTGAATGGACTTCGGAAGCGCAGGCTTCATTTGATGATATTAAAAACGCTATTCTAAATCCACCTGTTTTGGCTCTGCCTGATCTTGCCGCAGATTTGCAAGTCACGACTGATGCTTCTTCCTCGGGTATCGGGGCTGTATTAGAACAGAGGTATCCTAATTCAGAAGTTAAACCTTTATATTTTTTTTCCAAAAAAGTTGAATCCTTCGCAATCTAAATACAACGCCACGGTCCTCGAATTTTTCGCAATTTATACAGCTCTAAATTTTTTTAGGCCTTTTCTTTTGGGGAGGAAGTTTAAAGTTTTTGCGGATCACAAGTCTCTAGTAGGGTTCTTATCAAATAAAAATCCCTCTTCTAAAATTCAACTTTGGAAATTGTCACTTGAAGAATTTAATTATGAAATTCATTGCGTGAAAGGCTCTTTGAATTCTGTCGCCGATCATTTATCTCGTTATGTCAACACTATTACATTAGCTTTACCTGATTCTGCAGATCTCATACAAATGCAGAAAAGCGACGAATCGTTAAACATCTTACATAAAATTAATAATAAAGATCTTAGCCCACGAATTAGCAGTTACTTTATTAATGAGGAGGGAGTGTTATGTCATTTTTCTAGGCGCCCAAACAAGTCACCCAGAACTGCCATGAGAAAACAAGTTTGTGTTCCTCATTGTCTTAAAGCGAAGGTTTTAGAATCAATTCATTCGGAATGTGGAGGGCATCTTAAATTTTTCAAGACTTATCAGAGACTCAGCGAAAATATTTTTTTGGCCTAATATGTACAAGGATGCTAAGAATTTTGTTCGTTCTTGCATCATTTGTTTAACTCGAAAAAACGCTTTCAAAATACCACTAGCCCCTCACCAGCCGATGGAACAGAACCATGTACCAGGTGAAACTTGTCATATCGATATTTTTGGTCCTTTAAAAACCACGCCTAAAGGGAATAGTTATGTCATTTCTATGATTAATGCATTCCCAAATACATTCATATCGTCCCACTTCCTGATCAAGTCCAGCTCCATATCTAAAGCTTTCTTTGATAATTATATTGTACATGGGGGCTGCCCTCATAAGTTGGTTGCGGATAACGCCACTTATTTTTAAAGTTCTGAGTTCCTGGAATTTTGTAGAGTCATGGGTATCCAGAAACGACATATTTCAACTTATTCAGCTCACGTAAATGGAAGAGTAGAGAAGCCAAATCAATCGCTGGCTAACATCCTTGCAGCAATCACTTATGACCCAAACGACTGGGATGAACAACTCCCACACACTATGTTAGCTTTAAATTCTGCAATTCACGAGGCCACTTTCACTTCGCCCTTCTTTTTAGAACACGGCAGAGACATTCGTCTGTCGTATACATATCAAAAGAACTCTGATACCCTACAAAATACGTATGAATACGTCGAAAGACTTTTACCTTCATTAGAGAATATTTTCAGAAGGTCCTAGATAATTTGAAAAATCAAGAGGCATCGCACATTCCTCTTAGCTCAAAAAATACAAAGTCGCATCATTACGATTATCAAATTGGTTCTTTATGTTTTATCAGGACACCTAACCTTAAATCTATAAATTATCTCCAAAACTCAGACCCAAGTTCGAAGGTCCCTATAGAGTTGTAGAACGGTTTTCCAAAGTGAATTACAGAGTTCAGCATGTCGAGCATCTGAGAAAGAAATTTAACACACATGTCAACCGAATAATTCCTTTTATAAAAAGATTTAAATATTTACATTTGAATAATTTGGAGGAAAATTTAACAGTAGATACAGAGGTAAAAAATGTTGGTGAGGAACAGAGATATAATTTAAGGAATCGTGTGAATTCGAATATTTAGATTAATCTAATTGCAGTGTTTCAAAAAAATAATTAATAAATAAATTTTTTTAATGTTTACTTTTGCTCATATTATTGTTGACATTTTTTTGGAGAAGGGTCCATACTTATCTTATAATACTTCAAAGGTTTTGTTGTTTGGTGGATTATAAGAATTCATTTTGTATCAATGAGAATTAATTGTATTTTATTATGTTGGTACTTATATATATCAATATTATATGTACATTGATGTTTTTTTTTGTGTCACTCTCATATGCTTATGCACATTATTTCAATTTATATATTTTGGACACAACGTACATGTTTACAACAAGTCAGGAAATATAGAGATAGGTCTCTAGTATAACTGTCATTAAGTTGGTGAAATACTACTTTAGTTATGTGTGTAGTCACACACATGCTCTATGTTTGCAATTTTGGTATGTTCATTATACTAATTTTGTTATTTTGTTTCTTTTACACCTTATCTCTTTATGATGATCATTGTTGCTTAAAAGTATTAGTTTTTTGGGGGGGGGATTTTGCTTATACCATAACGATGGTTTCATCATGTTATGATAATCAATTTACCTGTTATTCTTTTATCTTGCATTGAATATTTATTGTGGATGCATTATCAATTATGTTTATTTCTTATCCTTTATTGCATTTCGCCATGATTGTACTTTATGATAATGTAGAATAGTAGCTATTTTGCCGTTATTAATTTTAATTACAATTGTGTTTTTTATGAATTTTGATATTAGTCGAGATGGTTGTTTGCTTATTTTGGGTTGGTCATCGCACTAGTAAATTTTTATTTACACTAAGAGAATTTCTATGATATGTTTCAAGTACAGTTATTAGTATTGTGTTTTTGTACTCTCGTTTTAGAATGTTTTTGAGTAGTTTAGTTGCAATTGTCCATAAATGAGGTATATCATATAAATTGTGTAATGACGTTATAAGTTGATAGTAAAAAAAGTTTTAAAGGAAAAGTTTATTTTATTCTTTTTAGCGCGTTTAAATAAAAGCTTGTTCTTAAAAAAGTTTTTTTACTTTTAATTTATTTTTTAATTTTTAGTTATCGCTGGACAGGTTTCTCAGCCTGTTCAACTCATTGAACGCTGGTTCGCCCCATCCCTGGTTTAGCTGAATTAATTCTCGCAAAAGGGTATTATAGACTAAAAACACAATTTTTTTAAATCCGTAATTTTTAAGCAATTTTTTCAATCTTCGTGCAGATTTTGGGTAACATTGTTCTACACACGAAAAAAAAAAAGGTTTAGTGAGATTATCTTCATAAATCACAAAGTTATTAAATGTTTAATTTAAATTTTGACTATTTTTGAAAAACTTAAAGAATATATTATTGATTTGAAATATTTTGAAGATAAGGGATATATTTCTCTAACATATTAGAAGAAAATTTTAGTTATTTATTAAAAAACTTCAAAAGGCATTTAAATATTTGTATTAATCAATAAAATGCTTAAGATTCAAAACGCATGTTGTAATCAAAAAAGAAAGTTTTATCAAATAATGATAATTTTTTGCTGGACATTGAATATCTTCTACGTAAGAATCTATTTTTTTAATTGCTCATGTCATCTTTAGAAACTTGATTTTGAAAAAATAACCATCGTATTATTTTTATACAGTCTCCATGTAACGAACTTCTATTTTGGGAATTTCTCTATTTTTCTAGAACTTTTTCCTGGAACCAAGCACATATTACTCTTTTCATTGTAAAACAACTCCAAATAGCGAAGTGCATTTCCTATTTAACGAAATGTTTCTTCTAAGATTCGATTGTTGTTTCTCCTTATTTTTAAAATATTTCAGGTCATTTTGCAAATTATTCTCTTTTGGCACATTTTATGAATATAAATAACCTTGAGCTGGTTTTACAATGTGCCTAACTCATCTAGAGAAACAAAATTGCCGTAATTTTTCAAACAAAAAAACTCAAATAAAATTAACAGATTCTATTTGTAATTAAATTTAAGGACACATGTCGTAGTGTGTGTTTAGATTACTGGTGATAAAATGAGGTATATTTAAATTACTTGTAGGCTTAAAATTAGAAAATTTCTTTAAAAATTACCTTCATTTTATTATAAAATTATTTTTTTAATCGAAAATATATTGCATTTTTAGATAATATTTTTCTCTTATTGTTTTCAAAGCGGATTCCTTTTTGATGGGTAAGATACATAAAAAAATGATCTTTCCGAATCTGTAATTATTTTTTGTCTGAGTTTCATAGATTAAAGTTAGATAAGTTTTTTAAAGAATTTCTTTAATACTCCATCTCAGTTTAACTTGGCAGCGTTGGGAAAGGTATACAATGTACCAATCTACTTGAAAAATAGGTCTACTTTTTTGTTTTGAATTTAAATCCAAGAAAATAGATAGAAATTTGTAAGGAAATTGCATACGTTGTAGAAATTAGATTATTTTTACGTTGTAGAAATGTAATTATTTTTTAGACAAAGTTAATTAATACTGTCAATAGCGCAACGTTATGAAATTCCAGTTTGGCTGAAAACCGATTTTCGATTCGATTCATTGTTGTAACAATAAAATTATTACAACAATGCAGATATATCCAAGTTGGCGCCCAAAACTAGTTTAACGTTTTTAATTAAAATCTTTTTAATTAATTGCAATATCGGAATATAAATGGTCAAAACATGCATTGTCATCCAATCTAAACGTGTATACAAAATTTCAGCTCAATGGGAGGAAGATATCAGCTTCAAAATTGAGTTGCAAGATTCCACCCGAACAAATTACATACATACATACATACATACATACATACATACATACATACATACATACATACATACATACATACATACATACATACATACATACATACATACATACATACATACATACATACATACATACATTGTAAGTTAAATAAAAGCTTTTAATTAATTAATATATAGAAAATTTATGTCTCAAATGGTCTAAAAGCATCGTGATTTAATGATATATGAATGTAGCGTTTGTTATAATTTTATTTACAATAACATTATCAAATTAATCTTTATTTAACTAGTTTTCAAAAAGAAATTATAATAAATATCTATAACTTAAAATTTGTTTCCAAATCATGCATATGAATACTTATAGAGGTAAAGTATGAACTTTTAAAATGAACTTTTGTATGAAAAATTCTTGAGCAATTGATAAAATCTTTCTCTGTTCAAAGATTGTTCAACGAATACTTAAGCACAACCCAATTTTTTCTCATTCTAAAGGTTTAACAAATCATTCTTAAGGCATAATTATTTTGAAATATGATTCTTAAAAACTACATATAATTCAAGCGAAATATCCTTGCGTAATTGTTCATTGCTTAAGATCTGGTTTATCGACATTTACCCTCCCCCCTTTCTTTATTCTTATTATCATACCTCTTCAAGTTTCCATTAATAACTTAGTCTTAAAATATCATGCGTTTTTTCATGATACAAAGCGCTAACGTATCAGTTTCAACCATCCTTAAAATCTTGTAAATCTCGCAAGCTTTGGAAGGGAATATTGTCTTATAGATTTATCGAAATATGAGTTGAGAACAAAGAGAAATGTAGCTTGTTATTCTCTGATTGGATATAAATCTTTGTTTTTGCATAAGATAGTATTTGATATTGCAAATTCCTTCAGCCGTTTTATTTGAAACCAGTCGCCTATATTAATTTTTATGTGCCACACACTCAGCGTTTGTAACGTTAAAATTAGGGATTGTAATACCGACATTCCGGGATACCGAATACCGATATTTTGAGCCATTTGTACAGTTTCGAAATAACGGTGTTCACAAGTTTAAATACCGGTTTTTCGGTATTTAGTAGAAATTTTTAAAATTGTTTCTTATATGTTCAGGAATCGCCAGCATAGCAAAATATTATACGTCTTTGAGTTTATGTTATAGTGTTAATTATTACACCATGATTAAAATATGTCATAAATGAAACAATTTTAAGTCCCTTTCATAAAGGGAAGATATTATAAACGTCTTCATTCCGCTCATTCCGTTGTTCTTATTTTTATTTCCCCCTGGTTCTACAGTTCTAAGGGAACTCATTAAAAATCCATCATCGGATTCTTTCATTGCCAGATACAACGGGATACGAGACTATTAATCTGATTTTAAAAATATAGATATAAATTATTTATCTGACAAAGAGAACTAAATACACTACTCCTAACTAAGTTCTCGTTGAAAGAGGAATAACATATCCAAGCCCATTTGCCTTCGTATTCCTGTGTTATACAAAATCAAAATATTTAAGCAATTTTTATAAGACAATTTCCAAGTACATCGAATTATAGAATTTTTTCTTTTCCCCAACAGACACAAAAGCTGAAGCTCCCCACCCCAATGAGTAAATTCGATAAATAAATTCTTTGACATCCGTAAATTATTTTTCCAATCTGATTGATGGACATATTGATTATTAATGTCGCTCTTCGAAGCTACAGGATGACTATTGGAGGACGTTATAATTTGACTGAAATATTAAAGTTGTAAGGTATATAAGAAATTGAGACATAAACTTTCGTTATTCGAACAATCGATGATCTTCGTTATGAGGATTTTATTAACAAAAAAAAAAGAAAAAAAGAAAAAAGATCAAGCGTAAGTGATATGTGAAGAACATCTGTACTCAGAGTGATCTATCAAACCACTAACTTTCGTGATATTTCATTACTTCTCATATATCTAAAACATCTACTTAAAAGCAGTACTTCTTCGCATAAAAATGTAATAATTCACTAAAATTTTCTCTTCAGGAATTTTATTTCATAATGGTTTTAAGCCCTCCCAGACTTTGCGTGATAATTAATTTTTAGTTGACTCACCTAGAGGGAAATAACCACAATTTTATCTCCTAAGAAAGTGTCATGCGTTTGCGTTTTTAAAACAAGATGATGCAATTTTGCATCATCCGTGTATTTTGAACAACCACGTCCTTAAACGAAAATAGGATATGATGAACATATGATATTATATATGATTCTAAAAGCTTCTGGTTGACGAAACCTATAAAAATTTAGATCTTCAGAGCGAACAAAGAATGCTTTGTGAAATGTCCTAGATGTTCGTGTGTGGTTTTCGTGCGCATTTGCTTTTCTGTGTTTCACAGCGTCATTTTACGTTTGTGTAAAATAAATGAAAATTTTTAAATACCAAGAAGCCTCAGTCCTTCAACGACTACAACAAATTAACAGATCCTACCAGTAGCATGTCTTGAGTCAAGTAAAATCATTTCATACACTGCTGGCCACTCAAAATGCAGCACCAAGAAGGACCGGAAATATTACAGCAAAATTTATTTGGCAGGTAACATGTTGTACAAATATCAAACGGTTAAAATAACAGCTTCGTGTGACGTGTGGATGATGACAAAATCAGTAGTCAGTGTAGCCGCCATTGTTGGCTGTAACCGCTGCCACACGCCTCGGCATAGAATCAAAGAGGCTTTGGATGTAACCTTGGGGTACAGCAGTCCATGCGGCTTCCACATATTGCCAAAGTTGATCTGGTGTAGCAGCGGGTGTAGGGTCAGTCGTTGTACAAATATGAACCACACGTTTTCGACTGGCGATAGCTCGGGAGAACAAGCAGACAAAGGAAACAATTCAATCTGATTGGTAAAGAAGAAATCTTGAACATTGCGTGCCACGTGTGGTCGCGCATTATCCTGTTGGAATAAGGCTGATGGTAAGCGCTGAATGTATGAGAGGATCACGAGCTCCAACACCGCAGAGATGTAGCGCTGGCTGTTCTGTGTACCAGCAATGTGTACTAGAGGGATGCGGCAGTGAAATATACAATACCACACCAAACCATTATACCGGGTGAAGGACCAGTGTGGCTATGCATAACTCTATATGCATGTCTCCAAACTCGAATCCGACCATCGTGATGTTGCAGGCAGAATCGGGATTCGTCAGTAAACACATGTCGTTCCCTTCCGTTGTCCACGTCTACCGTTCATCACACTATTGGTGGCGCAAACGTCTGTGGTTTCCAGTCAAGGATAAACAAAGCAATGGAAGCCTTGCGGACATTCCATTTTGCTGCAAATGGCGTCGAATGGTACGAGTGGATACCGAAAGATGCGTAACGGACTGAATATGTTATGCTATGGGTTGAGAGGTGGCTGCGCGATCCATCACTGCCACGAGCACAATCTGTCTGCCATCATGGGCAGTAGTGCAACGAAGTGAGTGTGATCAGCCTCGTCGGTCTGTCGCTTCCTCCTGCATCCAGTGATGACAGATCCGCATCACAGTTGCTTGGTTTTGTCCAACACGTTGACTGATTTCTCTGGAGGGTAATCCGCAATCCCTTTAGGCTACTATTCTTCCTCGGTTGAATTCAGAAACTTGATCAAAAGACGATCGATGTCTTTCACAAGGCATAATTAACAGCTTACGCAAAAAAAAAAAAAAAAAAAAAAAAAAAAAAAAAAAACGCATGAAAAAACAATTTTCATATTTCAAATCGCCAATCTGTTCTCCCTTTATACAGCAATTGCGGGCGGTGCTATGGTCACCCGTGATGTGCGTTCTGCGCTATAATGCTAATGATTTGCATATTTCATCGCCGCCAACGCATGATGTAAATTTCACATGGTTTGCATGTTTCCTTCAGGGTGTTGCATTTTGTGTGGCGAGCAGTATGTACAATAAAATTGTCTAGATGAGAGATAACAAAGATTTGGATACGAAAGAGATTTAAAAATTAATAATTTAAAATTTGGATATTAAAAAAGATGAATATTGCACTATCTATACAGCAAACTGTGAAGACTGCTTCGGCTATATATATATATATGTATATATATAGCACTCTAAAACTACACAAATGCTATTGGCAACGGACTTTGTAATTTTGAACCTCGCTCAAGTGATGAGGGCGACATCTGAGCTGGCACCCCCTCCAAACTACCACACCAACTCTTTGCCTTTCTGTACGGCGGCTTTTCAGTGACAAATACAGAAATAGATGAATTTAAGCAAAATGTTGAAACGTACAAATGTACAAACAGTTTCATTGTAATGGAATACTTCATGCTAATCTAACAGCATAAAAATTACCAAAAAGAATAGCTGTATATATCACAAACACTTAAAATAAAATAGGATAATAATAAGGCGCCACATTATAAAAATATTTTACTTTATATTTTTCTTCTTTCTGGACAATTTTTAAATTTTTTTTAAATATCTGTTGATAAAATTTGAAAAACCTTTCTAGATGGTTTTAACTTCAGCTTCAGAAACTGAACGATGTTTTTAAATGTTCAAAAAATATATAAATAGGATTCCAAATACAAGCGGAAGTAAAAATTCAAAATTTCGAAGAAAATATTTTCCGTGGACTCTTATGACATAATTGTCCATTGGTGTGGTACAAAGAAAAGTTATAAATGTCGCAGTAATGGTGTAATGTGGTACAAGAAATCTATGAATAAAAATAATTCTTGAAAAGAAAGCGAATTTTGATTCCTAAAGAAAACAGTTGTTAAAAGAAAAGACAGTTCAAAGAGGTTACGGAAGTTATTTGAAAACTATTTATTTCTCTAATAAAGCTGGGATCACTTAATGTAAAATATGAACACTTTTTCAAATGAAAAAAATAGTTCAAGACTGGCAACCTATTCTGAATTCCTTAAATTGTTGAAAATTGCTCTAATGAATCCAATTTTTCTGTGTAAAATACATTTCATATTTATTTTACATTTTAGAACCCAGTTGATTTTTAACGTAACTTTGATTAAGTAAATAATAATAAAAAATAATACTTTGCATTTCTAATGGAACACGCATTCCCAATTTTATAAAAAGTAATCTTATTTGAAGAGAGACAACATCGCCTTTTAACGGAAACATAAGCTAATTTAATAAATGGTACTCGGGAATTTCGGTGACATTGAGTAGTAGAAATACTTTTGTCCTTTTTATCATATACTTTAAAGGCTTTTAAGAACACTGAGACATAAAACACTGCACTTCGTTCTTATTCATTGAAGAAGCACCCTATAAAATTGGCTTACTGATACAGCAGAAGGATTCATTAAGAAGCAATCAAGTCGCTGCATTGTGTAATATAAGCTTTTAGATATGACACCTGCCGAAACAAAAGAAAGAAGTGTGTTTAAGAGTGTCATTGTCCTCAACATTTTTGCCTATTTTATACCAAAAGAGAAATAGGGCAACCGAAACAAAATTAAAAAAGAAAAATAGAGGGATTTATGAGAAAAAATAACATCGTGAAGGATTTGCAATTTTCCATTTGAGTCGACTTCAAGTCAGTGCCTCGTGATCGATTCGATCTTATGCCTGTTTCTCCTTTAGCACCATGTCATTCGTATTTAACATCATTGGGATTTGAGATCTCAACTTAAGAAACATTTTATCAAAACTCCTTCTTGAAGTTTAGATGTCATCTTTACGCTTTCTAATGAAATAAACATCTAATAATATATTGGAATCAACAAAGTTTTGTGAGGTCAGACAACTTTTTTTCACCTTTTTCCCATTGTCTTTCAATGCTAATTTTCTCGCATATTTCCTTTCATTCGTGACTCAAGTGTGTATCTGAAACAGAGAAAAACGTCTATACTAAAAATGCTACTACATAAAGATGAGATGAATATATGAAGGCCGTTCTATCGCTTTCTGTATCTGAAATAAACTATTTCATAAATTCAGATTTTTTTCTAATGTCTTCAGAAAGTCTCTCGCCTTAAAAATTGAAATAAATAATATTTGAGTTCTGAACGTATTTTAGAAAAAATCCTTTTACTCAATACAACAATTAGCCTCTCTATCTGTTTTTTAATTCTTCAATAAGTAAATCTGAATGAAATTAATTTTATTCATATTTTACTACAGCTGTATGATATATTTTTAAGGCTCAGATTGTTTCACTGATCCGGAGCTAGATCCTTTATATGCAAAGGTACTGAATTGGAAATTATCCAGAAAAAGTTTCTTTCTTTGTTGCATTGTGTATTAAATGAGCATTTCTTGCATTTAAACAAACACTTTCAATAGACAATGCATCTGACAAACTTTTTTACTTAGAATGTTTGTATTTCTTGTTTTTGGTGTAATTTATGTTCACAAAAATTCAAATAAAATTTTTGTGTAATAAATTACAATTACATAAAACTTTTATGAATGCAATTATTCAAACATTTAAGTTGTGAATTTTTTAATATCGGAAGCAAGTTTTGTGGAAGACAATTTTTCCGCAGACCGAGTAGAAATTTTATTAATATAATTCGAAAGCATTATATTTATTTTGCCCTTTTTATATAATTGTTTCACTGAAATATTTAATGAAACAATTTCACAGAGCACATAATTGTGGCTGAGGATTCCACTATAAAATCCTAAATGAATATACATTGAATAAAAGATAATAAAAATAAGATTTAAATTCTTTTTTCCTAAAACTTTTTACTAAAATAAACAACTACTTCCATTTCTTGGAAGTATTTAATCATATTTATATCATGTTTTAAGTGGTTAATTTCATCAATGTTGCAATATAATTGTTACTCGTTCTAAAATAATTTTAAATAAAACAAAAAATAAAAGTTCCTCTTTAAAATTTAATTAGAATGAATTTATATTAATAATTATACAAATATTAAGCTACACAGTATCTTTTTTTCAAAACAAATTTTTTTTTGTAGACTGTAACAGTAAATATAATTTATGTGTTATATTCACAGATTGTATTATTAAGTTGATTCTGAAAGTAAAAAGTCAGTTTGTGACCAGCCATTATCTTACAATTTAAAAAAATTAAGAGTTTTGGAAGTTTTTCTCTCTCTCTCTCAAACTTAAATTTTTTTAAATATTTAAAGTTTTTTAGTCGTTTTAAGTGATTTATGTTTCTTAGGTTATTGCGAACAAAAGTTAGTATGGATTTAAAAATTTGCTCCCTTGTTGATTTTTAATATATATATGTAATACGACGATGTAGTAATGCTGGATTTTTTTAATGGAGCTTGCAGTGGCATTCTTGTGGTTAATTAAACTTTTTATTATACATCTTGAAAACATTTAAGCAAGACAAGGACGACACATAGATGTACGTAATCACAAATAGACACACACAAACACTAGATGCGGCAGACTACATGATGACAAGAAGAGAAGAAGCGCGCCTAACCGTGTGTTCAGAGCTTTTATAGTGGCGGTGAAGGTCGTACGACTCTTTTATAACAGGAGTCGTGATTGGCTGCAAATGAGCGGGAGCAATTAGATTAAGATTAAGATTATGCGGTCGTACAATTAGATTAAGATTATAACAGTCAGAGGCGAAAGAACTAGGAAATAATTTCACGGGGTACAGTTAAGGAGAATTAGAAGAAGTCATTACATATATATATATATATATATATATATATATATATATATATATATATATATATATATATATATAAATTTTCCCTAGGGATAAGAAAACACTTATATCTCCTAAATTAAAAGTCTGAGAATAACACATTTAAAGAAAATCTAATAATGCCTGTAAAGCTCTAATTTTTTAATATATGTTATTTTCCGTCTTAAGCTATAAATTAAAACACTACTTTAATTAAATATGACAGAATATTTTTTTAGGCGCAAAATACATTTTTGTGTAATATTGATAGCATTTGTTACAACAACAGGTTATTCAGCTTAACCTTAATACAATATTTTCACAAAAGTTTTGAAACACAAAGCATTTATGTACAAAATGAAAAGGATACTAACTTAAGCTAAAAATCACAATGTTTGTACATAAAATTCTTTTTTTTGTTGAGTTTTTTTAAGATTGGGGCTGTTTACCAAGTTTTGAGTTTTTACTGCGCAACTTTAAAATTCTAGAAAATTTAGTACTATAATATGTTTACAAGAATGTAGTTTGGTACACATAGAAATATTCAGCTTTATTTGCAATACTTGAATTCTGAATACTTGTATTCCGAAGTCTAATTTCAGTATCAGCATGGGGCTGATTTTCAGATAGAATATTTTCAAAAGTATTCCATTTCTTCGAAATATTATTTCCCATAGCAAACTGAGAACGGTCATGGCATTTTCTCAACAGGAAAAAATTAATGATAAAGCTTCTAATTTATATATACCGTTTTTTAAAACAAAAATTGATATTGAAATCAATCTCAATTAAGTAACTGTGATAACTAAGAAAACTCAAAACATAATCAAGTAGAAACGATTTTAGTAATGAAAAATGAAATTAATTACCTTTCATTCCATTTCATAAAAATACTTTTAATGAATTGAATTTAAGAGTAGAAAATGCTTTTAAAGGAAACCGAAACCAAAACCTAAGGCCAGAAAAATTCATACATCTTAAAAACTAATTTGTTATCAGATCTGAAACTTGGGGGCAAGCTTCCCCATAATATAAGCCACAAAAGAGGGGGGGGGGTCTGTATTTTTGAAATTTGTAAGGTACTGTGTAGCGCTTTAAGACTAAACGGTTATCTACTAAGACGTTTTAACATACAAGGTAAAACACAAAAAAAACGAGACTAGTGTGCAGCTTTAAAACAGAATGGAGTTGGCAACAACTGCTTTGATGAATCTATCCCACACCCCGTCCTCCAACCCCGCGGTTAGTTTCGACTTAACTGATCTCTTCAGCTGGGAGTACTGCGTCGTTCAGTGAACAAGTGCAACTGCATTCTGCCGGAAAAATGTCGAATCAACATCAAATTTCTTGAGAAGAAATCAATCATGAAAACGTTTCAAATATTAACCGAGGCTTATGGAGATGAAACTTTGTCTGGAGCACATGCGTTTGAATGGTATAAGCAGTTTTCAGGGGAAGGGTCAGTGTGGAAGATTATGAAACACCCAAGGTCTGCGATTACAGACCAAAACATTAAAATCCGTGATATGAGTGGGTTCCCACTCACATCAGTGGTTGGATTGTTAATCAACACTACTACATTGAAAAGGACTTCCTGAAAAAATTAAGGAAAAAATGCCAGAATTAAGGAAATGTAATGAATTAAGTGATGAATGGCTGTTGCACCAGGACAATTCACCCGCTCACACATCTCTCAATCGGTTTCTGACCAGCTAAAACAATACTGTGATAAGGAAACCTCCAAATTTACCTGGTTTGGCTCCATGCGACCTTTTTTTATTTCCTGCAGTTAAAGGGAACTCATTTTACCTCAGTTGAAGAGATTCAGGCAAACACGGAAAATCTCCTAAAGGGCATTCCAAAACCCTCGTTCCAGAACCGTTACTAGCCATGGTAGCACCGAATGCAGAAGTGTGTGAATGCTGAAGGTGAATACTTTGAAGGTGATAATGTCACGGATTCTGTAAGTATAATGATTTATGGGACAAGTCTGGTTTTTTGTGTCACATCTCGTATACTGCATGAATTCAATCTTGAAAGCGAAACGTATGAAGGCAGCTGACTTAAAAATAAGTTTTGTTTCAAAATTAATTTTTTTAAAATAGTAAAAGCATGATTTTACGTTATATTCTTGAAATGTGACGAACTTTAGAAAATATTTTAAAATAAATATGATAATTTTACATTTCTTCGCCTGCTTTATTTTTAAAGGTTGAAAAGTCTTACCGAGTATATAAAACAAACTCAAACTTAAGGTAAATGTCACGAAAAATTCAGTCTTTTTTATGATTCTGTAAACTTTAACTATCAAAATATGCGAATCTAGAAAATATTATAGTACAAAATGAATTCTGAACGTTCATGATACTTTTAATTATTTTTTTAAATATATACTTTCTTCTCCGATTGTCTTGTGTCACCCATAAGAATGATTCTCACTCATTTAAAGAGTGCCACTGAAAATACACCGTGTAGAGGGGACAATGCACTTTAAATCTATCGAGGCTCAATGTCTTCCCGTTGGTGTGGTATGGTAGTTTGGAAAAGAAGGTGCCAACTCAGGTGTCGCCCTCGTCATTTGACCGAGGCTCAAAATGACGGTCACCAATAGCCCTCGTATTGCTTTGTAGTGCGACGTCCGTGTAACTCTCCTTCACATATTTCAAAATGAAAAAATTCTTCCCACACCATTTGTTTTTCATCGACAAGACAATTCTTCCCGAATCAGTTTTTCTTTCTTAGAGATTCCATCTCTCAACACTTGTTTTCAACTGAAGTGGAAAGATTCTCGGAATTCTCCTGTTCGAAAAACCTAAACGTGCGCCACTAAGGAAATGTGAATGTTTTAAGAGAAGACGATTCCTTTCGGATTGAAAGGAATTGCGACTACCTGTAGCTTTTGCTACGATTCGCGCCTCAGTCGAATATTTTATCTCTATTTTTTAGCTATTGTTTCTCAATTGTCGTATAAAACTCGTATTTGCAAACTAATGACAAATTTTTTCTAGCCTTATAGTAGTTGTGGAGATCACCTGCACAAGGTATAAATAAAAGAACGCTTTTTTTAGAATGCGGAGGTGAAAGGAATTCTGGTATTTCTTTTACTTGCTACTTTTTACTCTCCATTTTTTTTTATTTCCTGGTTTGACCCAAACATAGTATTCGCTGTCTTTTAGTGGTATTATGTAGGTTTTTTTAAAAAAACAATGAATGGTGAATAGCGGTTATTTTACAAGTACCTCTCATTATTTATTACGTTTTAAGAGAATAAATTTGTACTTCTGTAAATAAAGATTAACGTTTTTGAATTTTCAAAAATGCGCAATTATCATTAGAAAAAAGATGTAATAGTAAATTGTTTTCTAACTCTCTGGATTTACCATACCGCAGTGCTTCGCAAACTTTCAAAAATTTGAGTCATAATTTTCATCGCCCCCCCCCTCATACAACAACTATTTATTGAATGCATTCATACGAGTAATGTACTTCGATGCTAAAGCTATGATAAGATTTTAATTATTAACTGTACGAATTATCAAGATAAGTATTATATTTTGAATAGAATTTTGAATATGACAAGTCCACACAGAAGTCACTAGCAACTTGTTTTTAATTTAGTATTGATAAATTAATTATCAAATACTTTTTGCCGTACTGTTACATTTATACGTATCTAATCTCAGTATAAATATGCATTTCATTTTTTTATGTAGGAATGTATTTTGTTTTATTTCCTTTCAGTAAATTGATAATAATTTTAAATCTTTTATTTTCGAATTTTCGATATGCTCTCGCCCCCCATTTTTTACCCCCTAGGGGGGGCACAACCCACAGTTTGAAAACACTGCCATACCACATTGGTTTGAACTGGAAGATATATGAAGTGCATTTTGACTCAGTTAAAATATATTGAAGTTAAAATATCTTGGGAATCAAAAATTAAAGATCGAGAAATTCGTAATATATGAATTAAACATATAATATTTTAAACTAAAGTGTCAAAAATATATTAAAAGTATGAATATTAACAAATTTAAAAGACATTTTTGCAATCCCAATAAGTGTGAAACGAAGTTTTACAGATCCATTTTCTGTAATACTTTTTAAATTTCCTATTTGATGCTCATTTTATGTTCATTTGAAGTTCAGTGACTATTAATCAGAATGGATAAAAAAAGGACTCGAAGTAATTGCATGCCTTCAGTATATAAAGTAATGCAATGCTTTTTCTAAGGGTGTGAATAAAGGTGGGCAGTTAAAAATATTTTTGATACCACCGAAAATTATTTTAGAAATTAAAATTTTTGATAAATTAACATTTTATATAAAAATATTTTCAATCGTTCGACTGAAAGAAAAAGTAACAGTAAAAGTGTTTTTTTTTAAACTTTCATTTAGGATATTTTTTTAATGTGTAAATATATTATTATGATGCCAGTGTTTTACTTTTGGTAAAAGAACAACTGCTTACTCAAGTAAATTACGTTTTCTCGTCTCCGTTATGTCTTAATATTACATGTAACCACTCCATAAGAGAGACTTCCACTCCTCAAGAATCCTAACATCCAACAATCGCAAGACAAAGAACACATCATTATAAGGGTATGAATACTCCTTCTGATAAAACATTACAGCTTAAAAACTGCCCTGAAATCACACCAAAACATATCCCCAGCTTTCACACCAAAAGCACTAAAGCTCAGTCTGACTTCACTAATGAACTCATTGCAGGAGATCCTCTAAAGCCGGGACGCTTCGGAATTGGCACTTGCAGTTATTGCCACCTTTGGTCGAAGTCCATGGACACGAGTTAAACAACAAAAAACTAACATGTTAATTGTACGTACTTAAATTAAATAGTAAAAAGAAATGCCCCATAAATGTTTCAAAAATAACCCTTGCTTACATTTTAAATGTACATTTCATTGTATAAGAATAAAAAGGAAGACATTTTCATTCCTTTATTTTAAAATTGCTTTCTGCTCATATTTTGTAAAATGCAACTTACTCTGAAAACCTAAGATATCTAATGTTATTGGCTTGCAAATAAAATTGAAAGTGTGGGCACAATAAAGATATCCCTTTTTCCAGAATAACGTATGAAACACAAGTGATTTTTGGTTGTCTTGTTAGGAAAGGTAATGCACGCAGACATGATTTAAAATGCAGGGAAAAATATTTTAAGTAATCGATGCTCTATAATTTTATAAGTAGTCCGAAAAACAACAATGGCAGAAAAAAATTAAAACAGTAGAAAATTCCTTATTTTACCCAAACTTATTCTTTAAAAATACTTTGTATACTAGTACCTTGTATACTATGGAAAACTGCTCATCGAAAAAGTACATTTACAAGAGTTTTTAAGAAGCCGATAAGATCATCAATTTATCAAATATATTATGTAAAGAGAATAAGGAAAAAGTCCCCGATAGATGTGTTAAAACAACAAATGTAAGAGAAACTATTTACAAAAAAAGAAAAAGAAAATTGCCTGAAACTCGAAAAACAGGAAGTGCATAAAAAATAAAATTTACCCATGCGTAAGATTTATTCCCCGTAAAATACCTGAAATCTTATAAATAACGTTTTTTGTTGCTTCCCAAGACGGTGTTACATAAGTAAAGACATTATTTATATACAGTTGAAAAATTTTGGCCTTCATTGTTTTTCACTCAGTTTTAAGAAAAATAACATTTTTTACTAGTTATATAAAAACGATACACATTTCGATTACTCAAGAACTGTGATTTTTCAAGAACTGAGATTCAAAAAAGATTACCTAACACTGCCCCTTATTTATAATTACTTCAATTATGTATATATATAGTTTTTCAGGGTATAAAGAAATGATTTGGGGAATATTCAGTGTGTGATGTATCATCCAGTGTTTGAATATCGATTTGACCACACTCTCCTCACAACGAAGCCAGAGATATTTTCCAAGATTTGGCACAAGTTGAATTCCACACTTCTAATAGCTAGTGCAAGTGTATGGCAAAGCTGCTGGATTACAAAAGTATTTTACGAGAGATACAAAAAAAGAAAAGAATATGTTTAGTTATAAAGGATAGTCACAGTGCACATTTTACAGCATAGAATAAGCAATAGCATTGCTTTTTCGAAACCTGCTATATTTGTGGTAGGTTTCTAACAAAAAAAAATCTGTTAAATCTGGCCATTTTATAGTATTGAAATTATTTATAAGATTATATCTTTTCGTATGGTATTGTCACAAAATACATTAATCCCCAGTATTACCATAGTTTATATCCTCGGTTTAAAAAATAACAGGCAAGTAAAACTAGCTAAAGAATTCGAATTTGTTCATATATTAAGATAAAATTATTGCATCAAAATAAAAATAAAGAATTTTCTTTTTTTTATTCTCATTAAAAAAGTTTCATACCCTTAGACACAAAACATTTATATTGTGTGGGAATTTTTTTTCTAGATACTTTATTCATATTTTAAATGAAGACGTAGAGCATCATGCTTCTTCTCCCAAATGAATATTTGTAAAAATAAAAATACCTGTTTAAAATAAGAAAAAGAAAAAAAAAAGATACTATACTTTTCTTAAAAAATATTTCTTAATATTTCCCACCTACTTTTTCTGCACAGAAATAAAAATGAATCACAAATTCGTTTCGACTGTATTAGCTTTATAACATTTTACTTTATCTGTGAATATATATATATATATATATATATATATGTAATAGACGTTGATATTCTTGAAATAGACGTGGCCGTTGAAAGGTATTTCTCATTATGATTACTATTTATGATGGCTGATGCTGCATATTCCATATTATTGAGGAGGCAGTCTTGATGTTAGTTATTCTGTTTATTGTACAATGAACATGTAGACACACATATGGACGTGATCACGAAGACATATACACAAACAACAAAAATACACAAACACAAACCATGCTGCAGCCGGCTACATATTGAAACACAAAGCAGAAGCGAAAGAGCGCGCGTAACCGTGTGTTCAGAGCTTTTATAGTGGCGGTGAAGGTCGTACGACTCTTTTATAACAGGAGTCGTGATTGGCTGCAAATGAGCGGGAGCAATTAGATTAAGATTAAGATTACACGGTCGTACAATTAGATTAAGATTATAACAGTCAGAGGCGAAAGAACTAGAAAATAATTTCACGGGGTACAGTTAAGGAGAATTAGAAGAAGTCATTACACACACACCACACACACACACACACACACATATATATATATATATATATATATATATATATATATATATATATATATATAATTTCTTCCTGCAAACAAATATTAAAGAATATCGTCTGCTTTTTTACGCTTCAATAAAATTTTGTCCAGATTCATTCACTCAAAGAAGGAATAAATATCAGGTAAAGTTTTTCAGATACCTAAATATAAATACCCCCCCCCCCACAAGATTATTTTCAATTCGATCTTACCATTATAGTTTTTTTTTTTTTTATAATTTTTTTTTTTTTATTATATATTTTTTTTTTTTTTTTTTTTTTTTTTTTTTTTTTTCAAAAAAAAAAAAAAAAATATAAATACCCCCCCCCACAAGATATTTTCAAAGTCTCGAAATCTTCAGCCCAGTTATAGTTTACTCTTTTTGAAATTTTTGTGCAAGTATACGTGAAATCTTTACTAATTAAACATTGTTGTATACTTGATTAGAAAAAATATTTCTGAGAACAGGTGATTTTTTGCCCTTTGAGAACGGGGAGGGCAAAAGAGTATTTTATTTCTTACTAAAAAAATCTCATTTGAAAACTTTGGCTAAAATCAGAAGTATAAGGAAATAAAAAAAACCAGAAATGGACCTAGTACGAGTTTTTCATTTCCATACTAATGTCAAATTGAACGAAATTCTCTATATTCAATATTAAAAATTAATTTTTATTAGGGCTATTAGTAATTTATATACTTATTAATATTTATGTTTAATATTAATCTTAATAATTTTATTAATCCATTAAAATATAAATGTTTATACTAATTGTAACAATTAATTTATAATAATTCATCTTAATGCTTGAAAACTATCACTCTTCGAAACTTCACATTTTTTCCCATCAAAATATAGACATTATGAAATACATACTTCCAAATTTTTAAAATTAACGGAATAAACTATGGTAAGTGTTAATAAAGTAAAATAGCTTGATAAAACTCTGCATTTTAACATACCCCCCCCCCCCATTCTTTTGTAGTACACTTAATTTTACTGTATATAGCCTTGATTCGGTACATCTAAAATTAAAAAACAAAATGTGATTTAATCGTTGATTCCGTATATTTTAAGAATTTTTCGAAAAGTAATTGATGGGACAATAAGGTCACAATACACTACAAATATCAAAAAAGATGTTTTTCCTTGGGTAGAAACATGAGACTGCTGATTCATTCCTTTGAACATCAGGATCGGATATTTTCAAAAAAAAAATTAAGGAAAAGAAAAGAAACAACTTGTTCAGCTGATCTCATTCTGTCAAATATGCCAGTCACCGACATTTGAATATTAGTCAACTATTTGACTTTTTCCTGTGTATAAGTAAACAGATGTAAGAATAGTAAAATCTTGCTGAGTAGGACTTGACTGCATGTGATACTTCCTAATGATGCATTACAAATGTTATTATTTATATCAAGAATTTTAAAAATTAGAACTAATTATATCACGAATAAACACCATTTTGATATCTTATACATTCATCTCTGTGAAAACAAACTTAGAAAGTTTATACTAATATTATTTTTGCTTAAAACTGCAATGTACCAAGATGGAGGAAAGCAATATTGGTGTGCTGTATATTAATAGAAATATTTGGAAAAAATTAGAGTAATAGGAAAAACGTTATTTATTATTTCTTACGATATACTAGCATATAATTAGAGCGCTATTATATTATATACAATATAAAACAAATAATTCAATATTTCTGCGTGATATACAATAAACTTTCACATTCATCAATAAGCTTTCATATTCATTTTAAACTTAGGTCCTTTTTGCTACTATTATTTTGTGCAGTATTTTCCAGACTAGTTATGCCGTCTCATCATATTTCTTACTTTCAAAGATTACTTCATCCACATTAATTAAAATTCTGAGTATTAGTATTTAGAGTTTTGAATTCTAAACTACGGTAAGTAGAGATCTATTTCCTTCCGACTAATAAATTGACCAAATTAGACCATCAATATTGTTTCAATTGTCATGGAAAGTAAACACACGATATGTCTCTCTCACTCTTTAAAACGAACTCTTCAATTTTGATACAAGTTTTTATCAGCCACAATTTCGATAGTTTTATTTTTTCATATTCAAATATTTGAATGAAATAAATGATGTAACTTTTAAATATATATCTAATTTTCAAAAATTGATACATATAATAAATTAATAAAAATACAAAAGTTACAAAGCTTTAATACATTTATGTCTGCAATTGCTAAAATAATTTTTGAATTTTTGAGAAGGACCTATTTATTATACGAGGGCTGTTCAAAAAGTATCCAGACTGAATTTATTATGCAAAAACATACATACATAAACAGGTTTTGAGTCAATCTCCTTTGAAATATGCTCCATTGGCAGTAACACACTTGGCCCAACGATGTTTCCAGTCCTCGAAACATTTCTGGAACTCAGACTTTGGGATGGCCTGAAGCTGCTGTGTCGAATTCTGTTTTATGGTTTCAATGTCCTGAAACCGGTGTCCTTTTAAGGTGTTCTTGATCTTGGGAAAGAGGAAAAAATCAGGAGATGTTGCCAGTCGTTGGAATTGCTTATCCTCAGTGAGGAGACGCGGCACAAACTTTGCAGACACTCGGCGCATGTTCAAGTCCTTTCTCAAAATTTCATCACATGATCCTACGGAAATGTGACACTCCTGTGCAATTTCTCGGATTGTTAAACGACTATCAGAGTGCACCACAGCCTTCACTTGTGCAATCTTGTCCTCAATGCGAGAGGTGGATGGGCGTCCAGAACGGGGATCACTGTTCACTGATTGACGACCCTCCTTGAATCGTCGGAACCACTCGAAAACCCGAGCACAACTCATCTCCAAATGCTGTTTTCATCATCTCGTAGGTTTCGGTACCCGTTTTACCGAGCTTAAAGCAAAACTTGATACAGATTCGCTGATCAGTGTTTTCACACTTTTTCTTTTTTCGACGAACGCACGCAAACACTCCACGTGAAAGAAGTCAGTGTGACTGAACGGCGCGCTGTACAGACCTGCCGAATTTTGTGAGACAAGGTGAAATATGCACGCGCATGATGCACACAGTCCCTCCGCTAGGGGTTTTCTGGAATAAATAGAATAAATTCAGTATCGATACTTTCTGAACAGCCTTCGTATATCAGTTCGGAAACACATTTCAAAATCCATTCCACAAAAGTGAAATTTAAAATCATACCCCACTCAGTTAGATGCACATTACGGGATAGGTAGAGGCAAAAACATAAGCAAATGATTAAATTTCAGTGCGCATCTGTAGTTCATGCTACCCATTTTCTGGCTATAAAAGTTATCAGCTGATGCACTCTGTATTTACTATCAATGGTGTATAGCAGCAACGGAACTAGTGAAGAGTAGGATATGGCAGCGAAACGTTAGTGAGTTGATTACCAGCTGTTATCGCCTGCGGAACGAGATTGTGTCCCGGAGCTGTATGATCTAGGTTTGTCGATGAATGCAACTGCCAATCATGTTAGACGGAATGAGAGTACAATTTAAAAATGTGAGGCAAGATAAATGCAAGATCACCCGAGAACACGGCAATGAAGCAGTGTATCGCCAAAATGCATAACAGATCAACCTGGATGGCAAATTCGCCGAATCATTTATGAAGGCCCATTTGTCGCGATACATGATGTTCAAAGTCACTTGTTGTCATCAAGAAATGCATTTGTGAGTAGCCAAAGCCTCTGCAACAAGTTACATGAAGAACGGTTATGTATAAGGCAGTCGCCACGGGAGTTCTAAAAAGCACTCAGCACGGGACTGCATGCCGGATTTGGTGTCATCGTTATCACCACTGGACTAAAGAACGACATTGGATTTTGTCTTCAAATGAATATCTAATTTTGTTTATGAAAGAATGTAAGCCGTGGACTAGAATGACGGTATTCCAGGGAAATCACTTACCAGCTTATATCGTTGAGAGTCACACCAGCCCTCCACTAGGTTTCATGTTTTGGGATGGTATCATGTTCAGACAGAAGACATCCCTTTTCCCCATTTCCGAGAGTTAAACATCAAATCAGTGTGCTACAGAAATTTTTTCACCAATAATTCAGCCATTTCTGCAGGTCATACCTGGCACTCTCTTTCAATAGTTTAATACCCGGTCATGTGTCCCACGATGATCTCTCAGTAGCCTAATGGAATTGATATTTTCCCCTGGCCTGGTACCGCACGCACAATCTCTCTCCTATCGAACATGTTAGGCATCTTGTTAGACGTGAGGTGAGCCGAGCACCACTGGTGAGTACCGTAAAGAGATCTGTAGTGGACTCTGCTTGACAAGGAATTATTCCTGGTTCACCGTTTAAAGGCCTATGCAACTTCCAGTGGATGTCCCTCTTAAAACAGAATAAACTGTTATCTAAAAAGCATATTTTTTTCTTTAATCATTACTTCTGTCGGTCCTGTTATTTTTACATGGCTACGCGCATTTCTTTGTGGTGTTAAAATTCCACCTTTGAGGGGTGTAAGTAAAGCACAATTCCCCTCAAGATCATCCTCCGTATGTTAATATTAAACATTATTACCAGTAAATATATGAAGAAAAATTCATAGAAAAATCCTGTGAGAGGACCACAAATAATATTCAACAAACATTTATTAAATTTAATATTTAACATTTACAACAATACTTTATGCAAATTTATTAATTCGGGTCTATCACAAAGAAATGCTAAGTTTCTTAAATGGTCTTAAATTTAGAAATTTAAACATATTTATAAACTATTTTACATATTATGAGTTGAAGACAGTGGCGTAACGGAAAATGATTGCCCCCGCAAGGTCAGGTCTTGGGCCCCAAGTCGGATCTTTATATATATATATATATATATATATATTACAAAAATATACAAAAAATAGTTATATACCTAAGATAACTATAGTCATGATAGAATAGAATTAGCCACAGAAATACTAGAGCAAACTCCTAGCCTTAGGAACCCGGAATGCAGGTTTAAACAATGTTTTTCGGCCAGCCAACCTTCACCTGAATTTGCCAATACTCTGGGCCATAGGGAAAGCAAGAAATTTTCTAGAGAAGTATAACTATCATTATAGATAAAACCATAATCTATTAATGTAAAACGATAATATTATAGCCTATAATAATTACTAAAATATTTAAAATCAAAGTTAAACTATTAGATAAAGACTTACCACGTGAGCAACTCATATTCCCCGGCTATGGACAATAACAGTATCGCATAAAATTATTAAGTTTTGATAAAATAGCATTAATATATATATATATATTTCAAAAAATACACAAAATAGTGTGTTATAAACCTAAGATAACTACAGTCATGAAACGACAATCCTCGGCCAAGTTTGGTGGAATTTTCCTTTAAATTGTATATTAGGACATTGAGATAATCATATCTGTTCATAATTAATTCGATATTCTCCAATATTCCAACACCACTGCTCGCCATGCACCCCACACCATAACGTCACTGGGTAAATGCTCTTTTTGAAGCGCAGTGCTAAGTTTTCTCCGTACCAATTTACGACCTTTTATGCCAAAGATGCAAAACTTGCTCTCATCGGATAATACCACAGTCCTCCAGAACTCCGGAGGCTTATGAATATGCTTTTTTTGAAAAAGCTGTCCATTTCAGCCGGTTCTTCATTGAAATATAAGACTTTCTGCAAGCCAGTCGACGACGGTATCCGGCTTTTTTCAAGATTTGTCTTTCAGTATCCACACAAAGGATTTTGTTAAAACTTTCGT
Organism: Trichonephila clavata; assembly: GCA_019973975.1. Classification (NCBI taxonomy): domain Eukaryota; kingdom Metazoa; phylum Arthropoda; class Arachnida; order Araneae; family Nephilidae; genus Trichonephila; species Trichonephila clavata. The sequence continues at coordinate 206,044 of BMAO01022846.1, forward strand.
GAATGTCTGTTTCTATTTAAGTTGCAGTTAAAAGCGGATTTTTTCCCCACCAAGGATATCAAACTTGGATTTTTTCTGATTCTGAGTTTAGATGGACGATCTGAACGAGGTTTGGATGTGTGAACTCCTGCAGATTTAAAGATATTGTTAACACGCTGGATATATGAATACTCCCGTTCACCGGATCTGGCAATATCCGGACGACTTCTTCCATCTTTTCATATTTTCACAAGGATTTTACGCTCACTGATACTTTCCTTCATTTATTTTTCATGTCCTTGAATTGTTTCGTATCTCACAAAAACGTTAAAATTATTGCATCACAATGTTCTTAAGCTATTTTACTTGATCACTGAATGCAAAATCTGTTAAACCTATGACATCTGTGTTGATAAAAATTTCAAGAATCAAGAATATTCAAATAGTGAAAGCACACTTTTTCTGCCTGCGATTTGTGTTACTTCGCTACAAAACTCCCGTTATCTTACGTAGTTTTAATTCGAAAATAACGAATTCTTTTGCAAGCTCAATATTTAAATAATAGTAAACAAATTCATGAAATATTATTAGAAAAAACTTAAATTTTTATTAAATTTTACTTTTTGTGCATGATTTGTTATGGTTGAACGCAACTTTTTCTAGCAAGTGTGTATGTATATACAAAGGATTGCCGAACCATAACATAATATACCTTTACACATCACGTAAAAACATTTAATATTAAACTTATAACTGAATAAAAAATCAATCGGGTTCTGAATAAACGAAGTAAATAATGTATAACATTAGAGAGTACTTACAATATTTTTTAAATGGGAAATCTAATAACAGATAACCTGGTAATTTAAATAAAAATGAACACTAAGAAAGATACGAACACTGTAAAATAATATTTTAGATTAGAAATTCTTACGAAAGAAAAAAGGTATTACTTTATTTTTCGTTTCTGAATCCCGGGATGAGCTTGACCTAAAATTCGATTATATTCTAGCATAAATACTGCAACTTTTAAAAAGAAGATTTTATTTTGTGTGATGCAAAATTGATTTCATGAAGAAAGAAATAAAAAACTGTTACATTCCATTATACTTTCTTCTTATTATACTTCATGTGATTGAATACTCATAAATCTAGACCAAAAAACCATTTAAAACTTTCTCTGGGCTTTTCCAAGTATCGTTATTCTATTTTACTTGAAAAAAGCATAACAGATATACGTTATTTTCGACTTCGTTAAATGAAAATGAAATACATGGTGGAGAGGGGGGGGGGACTAAAGATCCAATAAGTTACGTTGGTACTTCGTAAAAAAAGTAAATCATGTCTTTTTTTCTCTTTACAGCTAATGTAAAGAATACTGTAATAGTAACAGCAATGAATTTTTATATCTTCCTAGCATTTTTTCAAATTCTCCGCCTGACTTTTGTTTTATTTGTTAGTAATTTAGGTTTAAAAAGAAACCCACTAAAAAAGTATCTCGCGTCGCGGGTAAAGTACAGTAAATAAAAAAAAATGATTTTTGGTTTGGTTATTGGATCAAAGATATCTAACTATCGTATTAAAGTTTTATTTTGAATGACATTAGATAGCCAATTGGAAAATCGCTTAAAAATTCGATTTTAAAAAATGTGAAGAGAATTTTCAGAAAATCTATAATAATGACGTTAGCCAGGCTTTGCCCCCCCCCCGCAGTGCGGGGGTTGCAGGGGTGTACGTTACGCCACTGGTTGAAGAGTGATGCTAAATTTACAATGAACTTCAGACCAATTAGCAGAAAATAAGGTTCAAATTACTTTTTATAATAGAAAGCTTAAATTTATATTTTTTGAAATTGGATTTGAAATAAGGGTTTAAGTATGATTTCTTATAAGTAATCAGTGTAAAGTTAATAATCCAGAAAGAGACTTATAAAACATTATTAACTATTTTTAATCTGTTTTTATTGAGCCTATCTTTTTATAATGAATTATTTTTTTTAAAAATAATTTTAATTTGGTATTGATAAGAATTTGGTACTTTGTATTTTTTTTACAGTAATTATGAATTCTCTTCACTGACAGGTTATAAGGCCTTAAAGTCAAGATTCTACTAAAACAAGTTTGTTGAAAATCTAGATTGTATCAGACTGCAATCAAACCTCCCACAAAAATACATATTTTAAAGTTCTTTGTACACTCAAATCAATTTCTGAAGTCATTTTATTTTAGTGTCAGAGCCAAAATTTTTATCACTTTCACTTGTAATTGAGAAGAAATCCTTTAACTTTTTCATCTTGGAAAATATTTAAATCTGAAATAATTCAATGTCACTTACGTAACAGATATAACCTTCACAATCATAATGAACAAAACAGAAATTTCGAGTGAATTAATCATATGAAATCAAATAATAAATGACTACACACGCAAGTACAATAAATGTATGAGAAAAACTTATTTTAAAATCGGAAACAAAAATTACTTGGGTATTGCAAAAGCATTTCTTTGAAATTAAGAAATTATTTTAAACGAAAATTGCAAATCGCTCATTTCTTCGTTCACTCAGTTTTTTGTTTTCTCTCTGTAATTATCTGCACATGTCCGCTTCATTATTATCTATTCCTTTTTTCTATAGCTTTATAAAAAAACTGTTTATATCCATGATTTTTATTATCATATTCAATGGAATATATCACTACTATAATTTTACTTTCATTTCTACGATATTGTTTTCTTTTGTTACGATTCTGGTAATTTTTCCAACTCTGTTTTTAATACTAAGAAATTATATCTTTTTAAACAGCAATGTTTTTTACATTATTTCAAAACTTAAAATTGCAGAAATAATTAACTTCCAGTTTTAAAAAAATTAATTAATTTTAATTAAACTATTTCATTAAATTAAATGCAATGACTAATTTTAATTTTTTTTAATACAAAGGGAGCTCTCTCTTTTTAAAAAGTGGTTGAATTTTTTTTTAATGAACTGAAAATGCAAATTTGATCCATTCTTTGAAAAGGGACATGGTTGCGAAATATTGTTGCAAGCCTTGTTTCTGTTGAATTGTGAGTTTGAGGCCACTTAAGACCCACCGTGTGGAGGAGTCAATGTGCAATAAATCCATCTAGGCACAAAGTCTACACGTTGGCTTGATGTAGGAGTTTGGAGAGTGGGAAGTTCCAGCTCAGGTGTCCTCTTCGTTCCTTGACCGCGTTTTAAATACGAGGTACTTCGTCAATAGCTTCAAAGTTTGTCTTTAAATAAATTATAATTTTTGAAACAAACTAAAGAACACACGCCTTTATACTGAATCGAACTAAAAAGTAAAAAAATAATTCTTTATTTAAGAATAAAACTAGCTTTCATGGCCCGGCGTTGCACGGGCTTTTACCGAGGGTATAACTTATCCCCATGTTAATTTCCTTCTTTCTTTCTGATGCCTTCACTTTTATGTGGGTGTAACGGGTACGATATGAGTGCATGCCCCTTGAGTGCGTATCATGGCTTTCTCGTTTAACATTTTCCCTTCTCTTCACAAAATCAGCGCATCCAATAATATTTTTCGAAATTACTTTGACTTCTTTGTTTCTTTCCTCTCCCCAGGCCCGGCGTTGCACGGGCTTTTACCGAGTGAATAACTTATATATATATATAATCCCCAGGGGAATTTCCTTTTTCCTTCATGTCGATAGCACTTATGTGTGTGTATGCGCGCGTTGTCAGTAATTTCTTTAACTATGTCATTAAAACTCCCTTTTTCGAAATTTGTTCTTGTGTTGGTGTGGTTATTAGGAGAGAAGGATGAAAGCTCAGGTGTCGTCCTCGTCACTTGACCATGGTTGAAAATTCAATGTCCGTCGCCAAAAACCCTCGAGTAGGTGAACAGTGCGACTTTAAAAATCACTCACTCACTTTTGAATTCTTTCGTTGCAATTTTTTAGCCCCCCGAAATGAAAACGTAGATTTCTTAAAAATAATTGTATGTTGAAAAAAGACAGAAAAGTTTAAATTTTTCAAATTACAAAATTTCACTACTACTTTAAATCTTGAAGGAAAATTCAGAGGATTTTTTGAAATGTTCGACACACGGGAAAAAAGTTTCATGCAATTATCTTTTTTCAATGAAGAAATTATTAAATGATTAATTTAAGTATTTTGAGTGTTTTATTATAATTCGTTCAAAAACTGAAACGTAACATTGACCTTTACTAATTCTACCGCGCATGCGCAAAAAACTCAAAAAATCTTCCCAGTGTTTTTTTAAACTTTTCATGATCGCAAAAACGGTACTTTACGAAAATCACAAAAAAATTTTTAAAATCCGTAATTTTTAAGCAATTTTTTCAATCTTCGTACAGATTACAGATGACATTTTTTTACACACGAAAAAAATGTTTCGTGCGATAATTTTAATAAATAACGAAGTTATTCAACGTTGAGTAAAAAAATTTGGTCTAATATTTAAAAAATCGCAGAAAAAAATTTTGGTCCTTTTATTTTTTAAATGAATGGATCTAAAAGAAAAAGGCTTGATGTTACTTAGTGTTCGATTACTTAGTGATGTTAGTTCGATTTAATAACACGAAAATAAATTCATACGCAACGATTTAGAAATAATGTTCATAAAAACTCATAAAACTATTCTGATGCTTGATTTAAAAAAAAATCATTTATTTTATAATAGACAGTTTTTAGGAATCTAAAATAATAAAGTAATTTTCAGGTTTTCATTAATCAATCAATCGTTACTTACAGTTAGCTTAAAAATGTCTCTCTCTAGAACGTATTTTTATCGATAATAGGCGATATACTTTTTATTAACAAATAATTAATTTAATAATAAAATAATAGAAACATTCCTTTGATTTTAAAAAAATATATTAATTTAAATCCATTATCAATAAATAGTAATAAAAAAATTCTACAGATAATTCTTGAAACGTTTGGGTGTTTGATTAAACATATGTAAGTGTTAAAAAACCACTTTTGGGGGAAAACCTAGTTATATGCTAACATTCACTGAAAAAAACATTAAAAAAAAAAGAATACTATTTGATAAAAACATTTAATTTTTTTAATTTTAATTTTATAGTTTTTCATTCCACTCTGTGTTAATTAAATTATTTAAACACGTATCTGCGAAAAAAAGTATATTATAAAAAACTAACTTATTAATTATTTTCTAATAAAATTGATTAAAATTGCTCATTTAGCAATTAATTGTGACATACCATTTGCTTACATAATGGCAGCACTGAAAATGAAGTAAATTTCAGATCAGTGGGGATGCAGCAAGTGAATTCAATCATTGAAGAAGTTATTGAATGTGAAGTAAAAATTGAGACTACTTTTTAAAAATTCTTTAAAAAAAAGTTTTGGGAGTTTTATTTTTTAAATGAATGGATCTAAAAGAGAAAGGCTTGAAGTTAATTAGTGTAGAATATCGATTTAATAACACGAAAAGTAATGTGTGGCGACGCAATGTCCAGTAGGAGAAAAAATTTAAGACAAGTATGAAAAGAGCGACCGGCGGGTTTCTGCGAGACGTACACCCTCCTTCGTATTGACCACGCACGGCAGTGCTGCAGTTATAATCTTGAGTGTAGCGGGAGCTCTGAACACTCCGAAAAAGGTGCAGTTAATCAATGTTTGGATAAATGTAAAATCGCGTATTTTAAATCATTTTAAAAATCATTACCTTCATTTTAAGGGCATAATTTTTACGTTATTACTCTCAAACATCACCAACTGTTTGCAAAAATAACGTACTTTGAAATAAAAAATGTACAAATTACTACTTTTTAATTTATTTCTCAGAAAAACATAAGTTTACGAAAATCACATTTTTTTTTTAAAATCCGTAAGTTTGAAACAATTTTTTCAATTTTCGTATATGTTACGGATAATATTACTGTACACAAGGAAAAAAGATTTTGTGAGATTATCTTCATAAATGACGAAGTTATTCAATGTGAAGTAAAAATTAAGACTACTTTTTAAAAATTCTTTAAAAAAAAGTTTTGGTAATTTTATTTTTTAAATGAATGGATCTAAAAGAGAAAGGCTTGAAGTTAATTAGTGTAGAATATCGATTTAATAACAGGAAAAGTAATTCATACCCAACAATTTAGAAATAATTTTCATAAAAACGCATCAGTTTTAACACTATTTTAAAAAATTCGAAAAAAATAGAAAATGCCGTTATTTTACAAAAAAAATTATACCGTGTCGTGGCGAAATAAATGATCTTTCCGATTCTGTAATTATTTTTTGTCTAATTTCGACACCGAAAATTAGATGACAATTTTAATATGGTGGAAAACGTAAGATTACCCCTCGGCCGAAACGGAAGGGAAGTTTCGCCAAGTAAACAACCGGCAGGAGTAAAACAATTAGGCGTTTTAAGGTTTTTAATTAATATCTTTTTAACTAATTACAATATCGGAATATAAATGGGCAATACGGCTTCCTCGGAAAATTCCCCATCTTTTGGTACCTTCCGCGACTTTCTGCGTGGTGCGGTTCGTGAGAAGATAGACACACATACATACATACATAGACACGTTTGTTTACCTTCGAATTTTAATAGTGTAGACTAGCTTGCATGGCCCGGCGTTGCACGGGCTTATACAGAGGGTATAACTTAATCCCCATGTTAATTTCCTCCTTTTATTCTAACGCCAACACTTTTGTGGGGTTTGACGCGTACGATGTGAGTGCATGACCCGTGTGTGCGTGTCATGGCTTTGTTGCTTAAAATTTTCCCTTCTCTTCACAAGTACTCGATCCTAGTACCACTGAAGACCCACTATGTAGGGGAGGGATGCACGTAAAATAAATCGAGAGCTCAAACGTCCTCCCGTTGGTGTGGTGTGGTAGTTAGGAGAGGGGGGTGCCAGCTCAGGTGTCGTCCGCGTCATTTGACCATTGCTCAAAATTACGCTGACCGTCCCTAAAAGGCCTCGTGTTGCTGAACAGTGGGACGTTAATATTCACTCAACTTCACAAATTCAGCACTTCCAATATTATTTACCGAAATTACTTTGATTTCTTTGTTTCTTTCCTCTCCGCTTAGCCCGGCGTTGCACGGGCTTTTACCGAGTGAATAACTTCACCCTCATGGAAATTTCGTGTTTCCCTCAGGCCGATAGCACTTGTGTGTGTGCGTGCGATGTGAGCGATTTCTTTAACAATGTCATAAAAACTCCCTTTTTCGAAATTTGTTCTTGCGTTGGTGTGGTGTGGTAATTATTAAAGACGGGTGAAAGCTCATGTGTCGTCCTCGTCACTTGAGCATGGTTGAAAATTTCGAGGTCCGTCACCAAAACCCTCGAATAGAAAACAGTGCGAATTTAAAAATCACCCACTCACTTTCCAATTCTTTCGTTTTACCGAGTGAATAACTTCATCCCCATGGAAATTTCGTGTTTCCCTCAGGCCAATAGCACTTGTGTGTGTGTATGCACGCGATGTGAGTGATTTCTTTAACTATGTCATAAAACTCCTTTTTCGAAATTTGTTCTTGCGTTGGTGTGGTGTGGTAATTCTTAAAGATGGGTGAATGCTCAGGTGTCGTCCTCGTCACTTGAGCATGGTTGAAAATTTCGAGGTCCGTCACCAAAAACCCTTGAATAGGCAAACAGTGCGAATTTAAAAATCACCCACTTCACTTTGCAATTCTTTCCTTTTCCTGAGTGAATAATTTCATCCCCATGGAAATTTCGTGTTTCCCTCAGGCCGATAGCACTTGTGTGTGTGTATGCGCGCGATGTGAGTGATTTCTTTAACTATGTCATAAAAACTCCCTTTTTCGAAATTTGTTCTTGCGTTGGTGTGGTGTGGTAATTCTTAAAGATGGGTGAAAGCTCAGGTGTCGTCCTCGTCACTTGAGAATGGTTGAAAATTTCGAGGTCCGTCACAAAAATTTTTGAATAGGCAAACAGGGTGAATTTTAAAATCACCCACTCACTTTCCAATTCTTTCGTTGCAATTTTTTATTTCCCGGAAACGAAAATGCAGTTTTTTTAAAAATAGTTGTATGCTGAAAAAAAGACAGAAAGTATAAATTTTTCAAATTACAAAATTTCACTACTATTTTAATTCTTGGAGTAAAATTGTGAGGATTTTTTGAAATATTCGACTCGGGGGAAAAAAGTTTCATGCAATTACCTTTAATAAAGAAGAAATTATTAAATGATTGATTTAAGTGTTTTATTAAAAATTGTTCCAAAAAGTTTTTGGCTTTTTTTTAAAATCACTGATTGTAAAAGTTTTAAATTGAAAATTTCGAAGTCCGTCGCCAAAAAACTCTGGAGTAGGTGAACAGTGCGACTTTTTAAAAATCCCTCACATTTCAATTCTTTCGTTGCAATTTTTTAGGCCCCGGAAACGAAATGTAGCTTTTTTAAAAATAGTTGTTTGTTGAAAAAAGACAGAGAAGTAGAAATTTTTAAAATTACAAAATTTCACTACTATTTTAAATCTTGAAGTAAAATTGTGAGGATTTTTTGAAATGTTCGACACACGGAAAAATAGTTTCATGCAATTATCTTTACGAATGAAGAATTTATTAAATGATTGATTTAAGTATTTTGAGTGTTTTATTAAATTCGTTCAAATAAGTTTTCGGCTTTTTATTTTTTAAATCACTGATTCTGAAAGTTTTAAAATCTTTTTATATAAACGCAAGGATATTGATTCATATGAGAAAAAATCATAAAATATGCAAAACAGCATTGTTTTGTAAAAAAAAAAAGTTGTTTTTTTTCTATAAAATTCTTTAAAGAAAGATAGTTTTTTTCCCGGAAACGAAACTGTAGCATTTTTAAAAATAGTTGTATGCTGAAAAAAGAACAGAAAGTATAAATTTTTCAAATAACAAAATTTCACTACTATTTTAATTCTTGAAGTAAAATTGTGAGAATTTTTTGAAAAATTCGACACGGGGAAAAAGTTTCATGCAATTACGCATTATTTTAAAGTAAACTATAAGTTTTATGAAAGAGAACAAAAATTTCGATACTGATAAATATTTTAAATAAATCTCAGAAATGCATTGAATGCATTTTAATTTTAAAGAAATATATTAATTTAAATCCATTATCAATAAATACTAATAAAAAAATTCTACAGATAGCTCTTGAAACGTTTGGATGTTTGATTATATAAGTGTTAAAAATCCACTTTTGGGGGAAAACCTAGTTATATGCTAACATTCACTGAAAAAAACATTCAAAAAATAATAATACTATTTGATAAAAACATTTAATTTTTTAATTTTAATTTTATAGTTTTTCATTCCACTCTGTGTTAATTAAATTATTTAAACACGTATCTGCGAAAAAAAGTATATTATACAAAACTAACTTATTAATTATTTTTAATAAAATTGATTATAAATGCTCATTTAGAAATTAATTGTGCCATTCCATTTGCTTACATAATGGCAGCACTGAAAATGAAGTAAATTTCAGATCAGTGGGGACGCAGCAAGTGAATTCAATCATTGAAGAAGAGAGAATTAATTTACGGGTGGGAAAATAAGCAGAAATGAACAAAATCGAATTGTTGAAAAAGATAGAAATTACTTTGAATGATTAAAAATCAGAAAAAAACCTTTTTGAAGGCAAAAAATGAAAAAGTACATTAAAATAACAGAGGATCATGTTAAAATAAGTATTTATCAGTAAATTA
>BMAO01022847.1:0-20926 GCA_019973975.1 Trichonephila clavata
TCGTATTCGTAGACAATAGCATCATAAGTACCTCCCTGTGATTTGTGAATAGTCATTGCCAAAGCAGAAATTAGGGAGAAATGTTAAGGATCTAAGCAAATATGAAAAACGGATATTTAAAATAACCCTAATTCCCTGACAATATTTTTCCTTAAATTTCTAATAATAAAATCGAATGATGTAAAATTATAGATAATCATTTTGCAAAAAATAGAAGAGTATATATTTTATTTTTGACAATTTAAATTAATAAATAATGATTTCGAAGTATTAAATTTTTAAATAAAATAAAATATTTAATGAAATTAAAATCGGAGCCGTTTTTATTATTTCAAACTAAAGATTTTAATGATATAAGGTAATAAGCTATAATTTTAAAATTTTTAACCATAATTTAAATTTTAACCCATTAATCTTGAATTATTATTAGATTTTATAAAAATTTTAATTTCAAATCCACAATAAAATTATGATTGAACAACTAGATGTCTGTTTTACCACGGAAGTAAGAAAACGTCTAAGCCAATGTGAAATACTAATCCGGATTGCGTGATGCATTGCAGAGGTTAAATATCAGAAAATAAATACAAAATTTTCAAACGCCAGAATAAATACGAAGATTTAAAATAATTTTAAATAATATAAAATTTTCAAAAGCCAAAATAAATGCGAGTATTTAAAATAATTTTCTGTTATTTTTGTTTATCTTAAAAATATGGTTGAGTCCTATTATAGCCCACCCCTAGATTTTGTGCTTTTTTTGGTCGCCAAGTTGAGCGATAAGTTCGCCAAGCTTGCAACCCTTCTCTTTTTATTTCTTTAAAATTAAAGACCATTTTTAGTGACCGTTAGGTGTCTGCAACTAGTAATTTCCGTTAATTACGTTGGTTTTGGCAACCCTACTAACTATGCACGAGTAGTAAGGACCGTTACTATTTGATGCTTTGCTGTTATTCGGCTAGTACGTGCGATTACCGGTTATTGTTTCTAGACGAAAGCAAAATTTATTTATTTATTAATTTTTTCAATTTTTTGTAAAAAAAGTTTAATTATTGGATGGAGCTTTCGGCAAAAATTGTTAAAATTATGAAGATGCCGTTCGAAAGGAGGAAAGAATCCGCATGATGTAAAGAAAGGTACGTGGTTTGGCAAAAGCCGTTACAGTAATTTTAGAATATGTTTGTCTTTTTAAGAAGCTAAATCATTCAGTATTTTGTTCATAAAGTTTTAAAAGTTTAAATTATTCTCCTTCGAACATCGATTTATTCTTAGAATGTTCTTAATTTTCTATTTTTCAACAGTTGAAAAGAAATTTCCCTTTTTGTTCGGATATCCGTCTTTTTTTTTTTTTAGGATGTCCTTAATTTTCTGCTTTTAGAAGCTGAATCTTTCATTAATTTGTTCTGAACGTCTAACAAATTTTTTTCCTCAATGGAACTTCGATTCCTTCTTTTCGTAATGTTCTTAAATCCATACTTTTCAAAAGTTAAAAAAAGAATTTTTCGTTTTTGATCTTTAGATTTAAATTTTTACTTATTAGAATGCTCTTCATTTCCGATTTTTAGAAGCCGAGATTTTGCTGAATTTGCTTTTTTAACGTCTGTAAAATTTCTCTTTCGATTCCTTTTTTTTCCGGAATGTTTTCCCTTTCCTACTTTTGAAAAGTTTAAAAAATACCTATTATTTTCAGAAGCTAATATTCAGAAGCTCGGATATTTTCTTAAAGCTCTAATGTTTTCCATTTTTGCTCCTTCGGACAAAACGCCATGTTTTTACCAGTTAGCCTGAACTCGACTTTGAAAAACACGCTTGGTGCCATGTTGGCGCGACTTGAAAAAAAATCTTCGCCAAGGGGTGGGCTATAATAGGAATTTACCAAAAATATTAGTATATTTATTTAGTATTCACTATTGTACTGCACAATGATTTTTCAATTAAACGATTCAAATAATAATCAAACAAAAACACTATTTCAACAATGCACAGAATATACACATTGAACTTTTCACTAAATCCATTCAATTTCACTTATAAGATAAACACAGCACTATACGTCAGCTGTATAGCTATAGATATTCTGCTATAAGCATGTTGGTGACGCGAACGCACGAGATTTCACCCATTCAAAAAGTGTTTAAAGCGAACAGCACACTGCGCATGCGCCAGTCAGAGCATGTCGGGGACGCGAACCCATAAGACTTTCCCCTACCAAAAAGTGCCCAACGCCGCTAAAGAAGTTTTCACTTCAAAAAGCACGGAAGGATTTTTCAAAAACAGAAAATAATGTGACAGCGTGTTAAGTAATAAAACTTCTACTAGGAAAAGGGTTATGTTAGAAACGATTATTGCTAAGATTTCATGATCTAAACAAAAACATACATATGATTAGATAAATAAGAGATTCTAGCTCCATCAGGTCATTTCGGAATTCCCGGAGCGTAAATTACAATAAAAGACATAGGACATGGATTGTTTGGGGGGGGGGATGCAGAAAAAAGAGAAACATGAAAGATTGTTGTTGAAGAAAGATGTTATTAATCTGAGTGGTGTAGATAATAGTTTCGATTGCGTGCTTTAGGAAATGGGACAATAAACTATTTGCGCACCGATTCCAAAACTGGAAAATATAAAACTTATAGAAGAAATTAAAAATTGTGGAATGACCCTAGTGATTTAACGGAAATGAAAACTTTTGTTTGTATGAAAGCAACGTTAATGATTGGTGTAGACTATGCAGGGAAACTGTTAAGTGGGGAAATTACGAATCTGCCGAGTGGACTCGTTGCCATGAATACTTATTTCGGATGGACTATAATGGGGAGAACGGGGGAAGGTTGTTTGCGCTAATGAAGTTATTTTATTGCTTTAGGTTAGTGATTTGAAAATTTGTGACCTATGGTTACTTGATTCGCTGGGAATTAAGGAACTGAGAATTGCTCTGTCGAAATCGGAAATTGAGGAAGCGGTGAAGGATCATTTTGTGCGTTCGTTAAGAGATGACGAGGGTAGATATCAGGTGTTATTCCCGTGGTTAGAGGTTCATCCTGAATTATCGGATAATAGAAACATTGCCGAAAGACGATTAAAGACTTGCGTAAGGTCTTTACAAAAGAAAAAATGTCTACAGGAGTAGGAAAATATATTTAGGAATGGATCTCTGAAAAAATAATAGAACCTGTTGAACCAGAGGAACTTGCTAGGGAAAAGGGCCATTTCTTCCCGCATCCACCAGTCTTTAAAGAAAACTCCACCACTCGAATTTGCCCGGTATTCGATGCGTCTGCCAAAGAGAGAAATTCAGGGTCGCTGAAGAATTGTATTCAAAGGGGGCCAAACTATTTGGAATTGATCCCTAAGATTCTAAACTGATTTCGGCAGGGAAAATATGGAGTGATTCCGGACATACGACGAGCTTTTCTCCAAATAAAAGTTGCTCCCTCTGATTAAAAAAATTTCTTCAATTTCCATAGTGGGAGGAGGGCGATCCAAGAAAGCTTACTGTTTGTTCACATTGTCGTGTTGTTTTCGGAGTGATCGCAAGCCCTTTTTTCACTTGCCGCGAAAATCAATTACCATTCAGAAAATGCGGCCGAGTCCCAAAGGGGAATAGCTGTTAAATTAAAGGAATCTATGCATGTAGATAACTGCGTTGCGAGTGTAAATACTATCGGCGAGTTAAACTCTTTCATTCCGGTATCTAAAGAATTAATGGCTTCTGCTCAATTTGACCTAAGGGGAGGGGAACATAACCGACCAGGTAGTAACGAGGAAAATTTAATATTGAACCTGTCCGGTGATGAATTTAAGGAAATTTTCTCTGTCTTGGGGCTTCAATGGAATTTATATAGTGATACCCTATCTTGTAAGATAAAAGAGCAAAACCAATACGCGCTTAGTAAACGAAACGTATTACCTGTGTTGAGCCAAATTTTTGACCCCATTGGGTTCACGTGACCGGTAACCCTTGTTCCAAAATTAATCTGGCAGGATTGTTGGAGGGAGAGAATTGTTTGGGACACAGAGCTTCCAGATATTTTAGGGAAAATTTTTTTTAAGTGGGCTGATGAACGAAACTAAAAGATATAGAAATCCCGAGAAAACTACCTGAACTAAATGAGAGCGCTACTTTACTTGTCTTCGTAGATGCTAGAAAGTGCTGCTTATGCAACTTCAATTTTCATTTGAAATAGTTATGAGGGTATCGTTAACTGTCAATTACTGTAGGCTAGGTCAAAGGTAGCACCCATAAAATCGATTACAGTTTCTAGATTAGAAATCCTTGCATGTACCATAAGAGGCAGACTAGATAACAATGTGAAAGAAGATCTTAACCTAAAAAACGTGCCAACTTTCTTCTATATAGACTTAATGAATGCGTTATATTGGATAAAGAAATAAGACCATTCGGCAACGTTTATAGCTAACAGAGCCAATGAGATACAGAAACTGACGGATCCAGAAGCTTGGCGACATATTCAAGGGAAATTTAATCCAGCGGATTTGTCCTCAAGGGGTTGCAATCCTAAAGACTTATTGAAATTCCATTGGTGGGAGGGACCCGACTGGTTAAAATTACCCCACGAAGAATTGCCAGCTAGTGAAATAAAGACCGATATGGAAATAATCATTTCCGAGAGATGAAGAACTGTACTCACAGCTACTACTTTAGACCTTTGCAGATTTGCATTTTTTCAGAAAATATCTCCTTTTAACAAAATCATAAGAATAATGGCATATGTTATCCAATTTTGTATGAATGTGGAAAGAATCCCTATTGGCAGGAAAAAGGGAAGATTGGAAACAGGCAAAATCAAAACATCGGAAAAAGTAATTTTGAAGGAAATACAGAGAGAAGCTTTCTCCGGAAGTGAGAAGTTGAACTTGCGAATTGTGAAAGACAGTGATGATCTACAACGAGTTTAAACTAGAATTGTATCGAGGAAAGATTTACAGACTTTTAGATTTCCGGTACTGTTGCCCCACAAGCATCAAATGCTCGAAAAATTGATAATCAGCAAACACATAGAGTTAGAACATGCATGTACTCAAACACTGACGTCATGATGAGATTAAGTCAAAAAGCACCACTGAACATTGTTATTTCCTGTGAAATATTTCATTCATCGCAATATCAGAAACATGTTTGGTAAATATTTTACACTTCTTTGGTAAACTTTTCTTTTGTGCCTGGATTTGAGTTTGACAATTTTCTTTTTATAATTAAAGGAATATAAATTTTTCTTCAAATCGTGATTTTTATTGAAAGACAAAATCGTTCAAAATAAATAAAACTTTTGTCGCTGAAATATGTTCACCATCAATCTTTTGAATCGTTTTGTAGAAAATAGATGCCTGATAGTGTACAAAATACATTAATATGTCCAATAATTCATACTGTACAGGCACATGTAGCGTAAAAGTTCGGATTGGCATTTCTGTTGTTGTTGAATATACCACCTGTCTGACGTAGTCAGATAGAGGCCCTCGAAATTCATCCTGGCAACGGGCTAGAGATACGTCTGCCATTTGCCTAAACTTTGAACCCATGAAGGTGACAGCACGATTTTTCTCACGATAGATGGCGACACCATTCGGAACCACAGATTTAACGAGCAGGTGCTCCGTTTGTACTCGGCGAGTATTTGGTGGCATCGGACATCGAACCCAGGCCTTCAGGTCTGGCGTCCGATGCTCTAACCACTAGGCTACCCACGGCCCTTTGGCATTTCTAAATACAGAGATTATCATATTAGTTGTAAAATATTGAAAAGGAGGACAAATAGAACATATACTTTAAAAGAAAGGCTGCCCTCCCTAAAGGAGGGCAATTGGTCACCTTACTAAGAGAAAACTAAGTATGAAATGATAAAAAATTCGTTCGACTATTACGATAACTACCAATGAAGGAGAGGGAACAATTTATATACATATCAATAGATTCGACGCGTCGCTAAACAAGTACATACGTCCTAGGCGTCAGTCAAGCTTTAGGACCCTAAAATCCTGCTCCCCTTCCGTGATGCGAGGGTTACAAGGGTGTACGTTACGCCACTGGAATAACTCCCACATTTTGGTTACAAATTAATGCTGAAGACATACAAGTTTCTCACACAACTATGAGCATTTTAATGTCAATCAAAACAACACTTTTTCGTCAAAAATCTTTCTCAACAAATGCGATAACAAAATATAGATACAATTTTTTTGCAATGTATGACATCCGATTGGGGATACCTTCCTGATAGCTGAAATTTCGAGTTTCTGAAATATATTATAGTTTTAAAAAACTAAAACAGGCTTTTATAGTGAATCGAACTAAAAAGAAAAAATTCTTAATATAAGAATAAAAAGATTAACGAGAAAAATTAATGTCATTGGGGTACAAGCGGGAGGGAGGGGGGTGCTGTATATTAATCGTTATAATTTTTTACTAGTTCTATTCCGAAATGATGAGTTAGTGTAAAAATGTAGTACAAAGTACCCCATGCTTTTACCACAACGACAATAATTTTCTCGTTAATCATTTTATTCTTAAATGAAGAATTTTTTTTTTTTACTTTTTAGTTCTATTCACTCATTATAAAGTGTGTTTTTTTAGTTTTTTTAAAATATAATTTTTTTTCCCCTTTAACTCGATCTACAATAAAGGTGTGTTTTTTTAGTTTTTTAACTATCATTTATTCATTGTTGAATTTATCCTTGAGTTTGATATTTGGAGCTGGAATTACGTGGTTTCTGGAATTAGTTTTGCTCTTCAATGGATATTAATGAATGTGTCTGAAGGATATTTATTCACTCCGTTTCCGGGGCCTCGGATGATTCCCGTATCGTTATATTTCAAAGATTCCGTCTCTATAGATACAGGTCAAACTAATAAAAGTGTGTTGAGAAGAAATATTAAGTGTCAATCGTTTTATCACTTTTTAAACATATTTGCTATAATGTTAATTCGTATCATCACTTCTAAAGGTGGTATTATTACTTTATAAAAATAACAAATATTTAGCAGTTAGAACATGAGTTATTTTTTTTTCACACATGCACAAGTCTTTTTTTTTTTTATTTCCATTTTCAGAAAAACTAGACAATTGTTTTTGTTGTGGTAAAAAATTGCTGACGCACCCACCCTCCGCTTTCTCATATAAAGAACACTTTTTTTTTGTTTGTTCTATTTGTATTAACCACAAGTGTATTCGCTTTTAGTGTTTCACCTTAATCTTTCAGTCGCTAAATCTGGAATTAATCGCCGAATCTGGAAATGGTACATGGTATTAGTCACCAAATCTGAAAATAGTTTTTGCAATAAGTCGCCAAATCTGGAAGTGGTATACGGAATTAGTCCGCAAATCTGGAAATCGTTATTCCTGAAGAACCTGATCAGGACAATGGAACAAAATTATGAAATTATTGTATTGTCATCGGTCCTTGACAAGTGTGCAAAATTTCGAATTAATCTGACCTTTTAAAGAGGGTAAAAATATCGAGCTCAAAGATTAAGTTACAAACAAATGAAACTTATAAAGCGTGTTAAAAAATTCCGGCACATCCCATTTACCTATTAAATGCAGAGGTAGTTGACATCAGTTCCAAAAAATGATACTATTAATAAATAACTTACATGAATTTTATGTTAAATTTTTTTAATGAAAAAGCACAATATACTTTACTTGTCTTCATATAAAATAGCGAAAACATGTCGTTCTACTTCAAATATTATTTTGGGATATGTTCAACTGAAAATGAGTTGGGGTTTTTCGAAAGTACTTTTTAGTTCGAAGGATTTAGTGTGTGGACAAAGTTTGAAGAGCACTGGTATAGATGAACCCACAAGAATGCTGAATTTTCCTCTCTACGAACATTTAAAAAACGAATCATTCATTTGATTGCAAAATCGTTTGTTTTGTTAATCATCTCTTCTTTCATATGAAAAATAAAATGATTTTTTTTCATTATTTTTAAATTTTTGATTTGTTCTAATACCAATCGTTTTTTATCCGAATAATATTCTCCATATTAGTACGACTGATACCCGATAGATGTTATGTCATGCTCATACTTTTCATGTTCATTATTACCTATTTTATTGAACATTTTGCATAACTATTTGTTACATTCTAATAGATAGCACAAAAAATCAATACATTTTAAAAATTCGGCAAATGTCATTTAATTACTCCTATTTATGAAATTTAAATAAAATTAAGTCAGATATCAATATATTTTTCATATTACATTTTGGAAGAACAATTTCCAAATGTCTTGTTCTGTCTTTAAAAATAGTTTAATTTTTCATTAAACCACCATTATTTGAAATTTTTTAAAATCGAAGCTTTCTTGTTCGTTTTAAAAGTTTTTATACAGATTGTATACAAATATTATAAATTTATGATAAGAAAAACTTCAAGATACATAAATTTGATTCGAATTAATTAAGTTTAGCTTTTTAAATAATAAATTCAAATATATACACTTTTGAAGAAAGCTACGTTCAGTAGTTACATAAACTAAACTTAATATCTATGAATTGAAAAAAAATTACATTCACACAAACTAAATGACAAAATTTAAAATAATGCTTACATTCTTCTGGAGAATTAGTTCACGGAGTCTAAAAGAAAAAAATCTGTTGTAAGATGTTCTTATAATCGGTACAAAAACACAATATTCTCTTTTTCCGAGTTCTCTCTACTGCCAGTTTCTTTTCTAAAAAGTAGTCATATGTAATTGATGCATACGACTTTCATCACTTCTATTTTAATTTTTTGTTTAATATTAACTTGGCGAATGTTACATAACCGTCACCGCTGACAGTAACTAGCGAAAGATGATTGGCGGGATTTCAACTTACTCTCTATAAGAAACCAATCAGTGATCAGTTTGCTGACGAACAAAAGTTGCCATTTCATAATTTTTTTCTCCTACAATATTTATACTACGAACGGCAATCAGTTTTAATTTTGATTTGATTTTTAGTTCGTTATTACAACTTTCTAAGCTACAATAAAATACCTTCTTCTTAATATAACAACTGTTGATTAAATTGCGTGGTAAAAAAAAAATCAGAAAATTAATTTTCAAATCATTTTTTATGTTTCATATTTTTTATTATTATTCTGGTATGCTATCATTCTTCTTGTTTGTTAAATTTCTGAAAATTCATAACAGAATTTAACGAGCTTAAAAGAAAAGTAATTTTTTTCAGTAGAAAAATAGACCAAGATTGCAATTTTTGGAAACTAGCATTTTATAAACTCTGCCAAAAAATAATTTCAAAATTCCTGAGAAAAACAAGTAATATATAAAAAAAAAAATTTTTTTTAAGTCAGTTCCTACTTAGATCAACAAAAAAATTTATTATATAGTTACTTTTTATTAAATAGTTACAATTAACAGAAATATGTGAATACATATGACAGAACCACAACATAATTATTATGAAAGTATATCGTATTGTCATCCAAAACAATTGTGTATATAAAATTTCAGTTCAAATGAATGCTTTCAAACGTGAGGAGTAAAAATCTTTTCAAGTTTTGACCCAAGTGGCTAAAAATGAAGCCAACATGGCTGAATCTGTAATTCTTCAACAAATTAATTTCAATCAATAATTTTAATTAATTATTATTAAATCATCGTATTGTTACCCAAAACAATAGTATATAGAAAATTTTAGCTCAAATGAACGTTTTAAAATATGAGAAAAAACCCTTTTAAAGTGTTGATACAAGTCGCCAAAAATAATGCCAACGTGGCTGTATTTGTAATTTTTTGAATAGTTAGTAAAAATGAATTAATTAATTGTCATCCAAAATAAGCATGTGTATAAAATTTCAGCTCAATTGAGTGCTTTAAAATGCCATTTTTTAACGATTGAAAATTTGAACAAGATATATATATATATATATATTACACAAAAATATACAAAAAATAGTTATATACCTAAGATAACTATAGTCATGATAGAATAGATTTAGCCACAGAAATACTAGAGCAAACTCCTAGCCTTAGGAACCAGGAATGCAGGTTTAAACAATGTTTTTCGGCCAGCCAACCTTCACCTGAATTTGCCAATACTCTGGGCCATAGGGAAAGCAAGATATTTCTAAAGAAAAGTTTAACTATATTATAAATAAAACCATAATCTATTCATGTAAAACGATAATATTATAGCATGTAATAATTACCAAACTATTTAAAATCAAAGTTAAACTATTCATCACAAGTAATACTAAAAAAATTACTAAATAATAGTATTACAAACAAAAATGTATTAACTAGATAGTACAAATTACACATATACAAAAATTGAATGTGTGAATGAATTGGACTTAACTAGCCAATAGATAATAATAGTATTATTACAAATAATAAAAACAATACTTAAAAACTTGATTATACAAAAATAATAGCATAAATAAAACATGTCTATAAAAAGAAAAAATATTAATTTTTAACTAATGATAGATAATAAAATAGTAAAAGGTAAGATTATATATACAATAGCCACATTAGAATCTATTAAGAATTCATAATTAGGCTACAAGCTAAATCACTTACTATAATAAAAAAAAACAAAGTGATTATATATATATATATATATGTCGTGGTTTTTCGAGTCAACACCAAGGCATTTTATTTTGAACTGTCTTTATTCCATGAAATCAATTTTGGATCTGCTTGATAAAGAGAGAGAGAGAGAGACGGACACCAAGTTTTAGAATCTGTAACCACTTACAGACCAGATGTTTTTCAAGTACTCTTCTTATTGAAGAGATAAATTTGAACGTTAAGCATTTAAGCATGACATACTAGGTAACAAATATTAATGGTTCGGAGCGGCAAAGTTCTGTTTAGGGCAATGTGTTCTTAGTCCCAAACTGGATAATAAATTTAATACTTGAAGATGTAAAGGGAAAATAAAAATTAGAAGTGGTCTAGGGATTTAATTTTAGATCTAATTTAATTATTCTTGTATATATATATATATATATATATATATATATATCTAATATATAAAATTCTCGTGTCACAGTGTTTGTAACCAAACTCCTCCAAAATGGTGTGGCCGATTCTTATGAAATTTTGTGCGTATATTCAGTAGGTCTGAGAATAGGACGTAAACTATTATTCATTTCGATATTGTAATTAATTAAAAAGATATTAATTAAAAACCTTAAAACGCATAATTGTCTTAACCCTGTGCGTTATTTTTCTCGCCTAGCGTCCTCAATGAACAGAGGGTGAAATTATTCGGTATTCTCGACGTAATTTAAACAGCCATATGATTTTTGTTTTTTAAATCAGACAAAATAATTACAGAATCGGAAAGATCATTTCTTTCGCCACGATACAATATAATTTTTTTTGCAAAATAATAATATTTTCTATTTTTTAAGATTTTTTTAAAAAATAGTTAAAATTGATGCGTTTTTATGAAAATTATTTCGAATTCGTTGCGTATGAATTTATTTTCGTGTTATGAAAACGATATTCTACACTAAACAACTTCAAGCCTTTTTCTTTTAGAACCAGTCATTTAAAAAATAAAATGCCAAAACTTTTTTTTAAGACTTTTCGAAAAATTGTCGAAATTTTTAACTTGACATTTAATAACTTCGTTATTTATTAAGATTATCATACGAAACTTTTGTTGTGTTTGTAGAATAATATTATCAAACTTCTGTGCGAAGATTGAAAAAATTGTTTAAAAATTACGGATTAAAAATTTTTTTTGTGATTTTCGTAAAATAACGTTATTGCAAGAAATAATCTAAAGAGTATTTTTTGTACATTTTTTATTTAAAAGTCCTTCGTTTTCGAAATTTATGTGTGAAGTTTGAAAGCATTAACTTAAAAATTAAGCCCTAAAAAATAAAAACTTTAATAAAAAATACGCGATTTTACAGTTTGCCAAGCCTTGGCGTCGAAAAATGGTTTCGCGCCAAATAGCTTTCAACAGTTTCACCTGAAACTTGACGTCTAACTCAAGGGTTACACCAAAAAGTTCTGACTTAAACATGCGAAAATCAGCAAATTTGGCGAGTAAAAAAATGCGAGTGAAAAAGTTATTTTTGCTTCAATTTTCATCATTTTCAAAATTAAATCATTATTGATGTCAGATTAAGATGAAAGAATGTATTCAATACATTTCTGAGATTCATTTAAAATATTTATCTGTATCAAATCAGTGATTTAAAAAATAAAAAACCAAAAACTTTTTTGAACAAATTTTAATAAAACACTCAAAATACTTAAATCAATCGTTTAATGATTTCTTCTTTAAAAAGATAATTCCATGAAACTTTATTCCCATGTGTCGAACATTTAAAAAAATCCTCGCAATTTTACTTCAAGATTTAAAATAGTGAAATTTTATAATTTGAAAAATTTCTACTTTTCTGTCTTTTTTCAACATACAAATATTTTTGAAAAGGCTACATTTTCGTTTCCGATGACTAAAATCTGCAACGAAAGAATTGCAAAGTGGGTGAGTGATTTATAAATTCGCACTGTTCACCTACTCGAGAGTTTTTGGCGACGGACTTCGAAATTTTAAGCCACGGCCAAGTGATGAGGACAACACCTGAGCTTTCACCCACCTCTCCTAATTACTACACCAACTTAAGAACAAATTTTGAAAAAGGGAGTTTTTATGACATAATGAAATAGACGTGGCCGCTGAAAGGTATTCTTTATATGATTACTATTATTTACGATTGATGTTTGCTTTGGCTGGAATTGACGAGACAGTCCTGTGATTAATTAAAACTTGTTTATTATCCATCTTGAACACATAAAAGCAAGACAAGGACAACACATCACAAAAACACACTGCAGTCGGCTACATGTTTACGCAGACAAAACACAGAAGCGAAAGAGAGTTGGCCTCCAGGAATCTCGGTATTTATAGGCTTCTCAAATCACATGATCTGAGTGGGTGGATAGGTGTAGTTTAAAATACTCTCGTTAGGCGGCGGGTTAACTTATTACTAAAACGTTGGTCTGAAGAGATGGACCATTGGTAGTTAAAAGTTATTATAAAGGATTATATTACTGGGAATTATTATATATTTCCCCCTCCGCAAGACACGTGTTTGCGCTGGGGCCCTTATCCTACAGAGATATTAATTTTAAAATTGAAATTTAAATTAACATTTACTTTAAAATTTCCCTTCAATTTAACACATAAAAATGATTTGGAACAAGGAGAATATGTGGTTATAAAAGTATGAAACAAAGATGCATTAATAAATTATAAAATTGTACAATACAAAAATATCAAAATAAGATTATTAAATACCAAAAATAATATGAAAACAGAAAATGAATTTAAAAATAATTGTAAATGACACATATCCTGTAAAAGTATTAGTTGAAACAAATGAAGTTAGTTCTTTCTAGTTGCCTTGCCCAAGTTAGCTAGTTTCATATCAAATCAATTGTATCGTTCTAAAAAAGAGCAAATCGAATAGAAACCAAAAATTCTTAAACCACATCAAATAGTATCAGCATATAATTCTCAAAATAAAAATATCAAATCTTTGGTATTAATTCAGTAAAACACGAAAACACTGTAAAATCATGAATTCTCATCTTAAACATCAAAATCAAAAATATCATTATGAAACATATGCATTTTATCTTCAAAACAAATTGTAGCATAAGTAAATTTAACCGGAAACTTCAAAAAGTAAAGCCGAGATCCCTGGAAACGTTTTCAAAATGGTAATAACATTCACAATAATATATACGTGGAGTTGACTGCCCAATCAAGTAATTTAAATACAATCGAAAAATGAAAATAATTTGTTACACAATATTGAAAAAACATTAAAATAAACCATAATAACAGTACAATGGTGGTAGGGACCAAAGAATAATTAAAAAAAAAACGATGGGGGTAAGACCCATAATATTGAAAGAAACTCTGCGGTAGAACCAGACGCATAAAAAAATTGCGGGGTAAGAAACGGCTTATAATAAAAAAAATGCTGGGTAAGACCAGGCTTTAAATAAAGAAACTATATTCGTATACCACTACCCCATACTAAACCATTTCATATGGAAGACTTTAAAACAAATATTTTCAAAAATAGAATGTTAGAACTAGAAAAAAAAGAAGCCGAGCAAACAGCCAAAAAAATAATTCAACTTGAAAAAGAAATTGAACTCGCGAATATTAACTCCGCTATAAATTCTAATAACTCAAACAATACTACTGCAACATTCCAAACACCGTCAACTAACCTTTTAGAAAGTCTCATTAAATCCGTTAAGACCCTTAATATGCCAGTTCCTTGTAAACCTGAAAATTATAATTTATTTTTTCATTCACTTGAACGTGCGTTTACAACCAAAAATGTTCCACAGGAATTAAAATCAGAGATCTTAATTAATATTCTAGATGAAAAAGCTAACAGTATTCTACTTTATATCCCCGAAAACGAACTCCAAGATTACGAGAAAGTTAAACACATTATTTTACGAGAATTCCAACCAACCCCACAAGAATGCTTAAAAAATTTCCGTAGGGCCCAACGATTGCCAAACGAATCGCACGTACAATTTTCGTCACGATTAACAAGTTCTTTTGAATATTATTGTAAACTTCGTAATGCGAATGATTTTAAAACTTTGTGTGAATTAATGATAGGCAACACAAATTATTTTCCACCCTCGATCGAGAAACGCAACAACATATCGCGATACGCCAAAATGAATCTTGGTTTAAGCCTACTGAATTGGCTCGGGAATGCGATGTTTTCTTCGTAGCAAAGCGAAAGTCGTATTCCGACAGCAAACAAAAATATAACTCGTCTCAGGGCTTTAATCGCTACTACTCGCATGATAAAAATTTCACAAATTATTTGCGAAACACTTCAGCAAATAATCCCCGTCGTAGTTCTCACAGAAACGAAACTCATTTCAATTCTAGACCTAATTCAAATCACGGTCCTGTGTGTAAAGTCGAAGGTAAAATGTTTAATGAATCCTTACATGAATTGCAATACGAAAATATTTTTGTTAATGATAAATTCGTGAAAACTTTAATCGATTCGGGAGCGAATATTGTGTGTGTGAAATCCTCCCTCATTCCACCCGAAACAAAATCTTTAGGAACTGTTTAATTAACCTGTGCTTTTGGGAATGAAATTCAAGCTGAACTTGCAAAAATTAAATTAGCTCTTCCAAGTTTTCGTGAAAACCCGATAATAGTAACTGCGGCTGTCTGTAATAAATTGCATTGTGATTTAATAGTTCAGCCTAATATTTTTGATGATTTAAATAAAGCAGAAAAAGAAATTGCATGGATTTCAGAAAAAATCCTACTTCCTATCATTCTAAGAGCATTCTTTCGCATAAAAATAAAAATGATAGGCAAAATAATTTCGCTTTAGAATCAGTTAGCCAAAATATGTGGAGTTTGCATTCTTTTGCACCGCAAACTATCCTAAATCATTCGGCGAAGGTTCAAGGCCAAATGCCTCAACTCAATTTCAAAACATTGACAGCGCGAGTAATGTAAAACACCCAATGAATAAAAAAGAATCGTTAAACTCTTCAAAACAGAAATTATTCCATGAAAAAGAAAATAAGAAATATGAACTGACGTCACAGCCCATATCCGATCAAACATGTTATATAACTGATTTTCTCAGCGCGAAGCTAACGTAAACAAATCTTTTTCTGAATTGAAAATTAGCGATTGTAATTCTTTATCAGTTAATAATAAAAACGAATCTCTTTCTTTGCTTTTTCAAAATGAGGATTGTTATTTATCAAATTTAAATGTAATTTATCCTCAAGTAGATTTATCGCATATTTTGAACGTTGATACGCGTCGCGAAGTTGAAAACCTTATCCAATCTTACAAACCAAATAAAATTAAAGATACAAACTTACAAATGCAGATTATCCTTTCTGATGACACACCCATCACGTTACGTCCTAGAAGATTAAGTCAAGCGGAAAGAAATATTGTCGAAAACCAAATTGAGCAATGGCTGTCTGATGGAATAATTTCCCCAAGTTCATCTAATTTTGCCGCACCTTTAGTTCTTGTCCCCCCAAGAAAAAAGACCAGTCAACCAGACTGTGTTGATTTTCGTGCTCTCAATTCTAAAACAATTAAACAAAGATTTCCACTACCCCTCATTGAAGACATTTTTGACCAACTGCATGGAGCGATACTCTTTTCAAATCTGGACATAAAAAACAGTTTTTTTCACATCAAAATTGATCCTGATAGCCGTAAATACACCAGTTTCATAACACATAATGGTCAATACCAGTTTAATAGATTTCATTTTGGTTTGTGTAATTCCCCCTCACTATTTCAAAAATACATTCAAATTGTGTTTAAAGATCTCTTAAAAGACAACACTGTTATTATATACATGGACGACATTTTAATTCCAGCAAATTCTGAATGTGAAGGGATTGCAAAGCTTAAAAAAGTATTTGATGTTGCTGCTACTTATGGCTTAGAGTTTAACTTTGAAAAGTGTAATTTTCTTCAGCGGAAATTAACTTTTCTTGGTCATATTATTGAAGAAGGTACTATTCGTCCTTCAACAGCTAAAACAAATGCAGTCATGAATTTCCAAACACCTAAAAACACTCGGCATGTCCAATCATTTTTCGGACTAACAGGCTAATTTTAGAAAATTTATTAAGGACTATGCATCAATCGCACGACCTTTAAGCGATCTTTTACGAGACAAAGTTCCATTCACCTTTGGTCCTACACAAAAACAAGCTTTTCTCTCTTTGAAGCAAATTTTGTCTCAGGAACCTGTATTGCATCTGTATCAGCTAAATGCTCCATTACAAATACACTGCGATGCCAGTGCGAAAGGGTTTGGCTCTATACTTCTGTGAAAAACAATGAAGAGCTCAAAATTCAATTCTATATCTATAAATTCTAAGAAAGAAAAAGGTATCACTTACCTTATTCTTCAATTGCCCGGGATGAGATCGACCTAAAATTCAATTCTGTTATTCTTATGAGTAATCAGAGTCCTTTTTGATATAAAAAAGATTTAATGAAGGAAAACTGCTAACTGATACATGTCTGTTAGAGTGGGCTCCACCCTTACTACTCCTCCTACAGCTCAGATCATAATACAGAAGCAAAAAACAAAACAAAAAGGAATGCGCTTACAGCGCCACTGAAATTGAACTACAAAATTCGTTTCGTTCGCGACACTCTCCACCTTGAGTTTTTGATTTTGAAAGAAAAAAATCAACAAGAGTCCACTAGTCCTTTTCGGAGTTTCTAGAGTCTACCATAACGAGATCGTCGTGGTGTAGGCTGTTGAAGTTCAACGTCAGAAGTTAAGTCATCTGGAAGTTCAAGGGTCTCAACTCTCGGCTCCACTCCGGCTTCACCATCGGGAACACTGGAACAGGGTTTCATCGAAGAGGTCTCCGCCTGCTGGTGTCCACTTGTCTCAGCTCCGAGCTCCAGTCCACCTCCACCATTAGAAACACTAGAACAGGGCTTCTTGGAAGAGGTCTCTGCCTGCTGATGTGAACTTGTCTCAGCTCTGGCTCCAGTCTAGCTCCACCATTAGAAACACTAGAACAGGGTTGCGTCGAAGGGTGGCCACTGCCTGGTGTTTACTCAGTTCAGGATCTATATTAATAGGTAAATGACTTCCTTCATTAGCATCTGAAATAAAGGAGAGTTAGTAGGGTGTACAGATGATTTAGTTTTCTCCATCACTCTAGGAGATACAATTTTTGCACTGGACGCAGAAAAGTTCCAAGTTTAGTTTTTACTTGGGCTACTCTAACCTTCTCGTCTTTGCCAGGGTAGAGTTTTAAAATTTTACCTAAATTCCAGTTTAAAACGATATCTCCTTCACTTAAGGTGTCTTCCCCTTTTATATTTTTTTATCTTTCTCAGTTGGCCTAAATATTCTACTCGAAAACGTTTCCTAAGATCCGTTTGTATTCTATTTCGGTACACTAATCTTTTATTCAATTTGTTTTCATCTATTCGATCTAACTCTGGAACACCAACTTCTCTAATATCTTGCAAAAACATTGCTGGAGTTTGAGGTTCCAAGTCTTCGACGTCATCTGTTACATAAGTTAATGGCCTGGAGTTAATTAAACTTTCACAATCACAAAGAACCGTGTATATTTCTTCTTGATTCAAGGAAGTTTTTTCCTAGTGTTTTTCTTAGAGTCCTCTTCATAATTCCGATCAATCTCTCCCAGAAACCTCCCCACCAAGGAGCCTGTTGAGGGATGAATTTCTATGAAATTGGATTTAGTTCTTCTAAATTCTTCAATTTTTCTAAATTCACTTTCTGATAAAGTCTGTAAGCACCTTTAAAATTGGTGCCGTTATCCGAGTAAATGACGGATGGTCGGCCTCGACGTGCTATAAACCTCCTTAAACCAGGCAAGAAGCTTTCAGTCGAAACGGAGGTTAACAATTCAAGATGAATTGCTCTGTAGACCGCACAGGTCAAAATCAAAACCTATTCTTCTCCCATTCTTAAGAATGAGAGGTCCTGCCAGATCTTGTGAAATTGCGACCAAAATATTTTGGCCCATATGAAGTCGTGAAAATTCGTCCAAACGACAGGTACGATGTAAAGAAATAGGAAGACAAGAAGGCCCGAATTTGACATCCACATCTGCTGATCTGATGAAACCATGGGATAATCCCTAAGACTTTTCTTTCCAGAACTAATGACTTTATTTTCTTCTTCTTTATATTCAAGAAAATTTGAACTTTAAAAATTTGTTTAATCTTTTTTCCTTTTTAATTGTTAATATTTGTATAATTTTCACTTGCATATTTTCTAGCCTGGTCGGGACCGACCACATCAGGATGGACGAGTGTTGTATACGCTCAGGCGACACCAGCGCCACTCTCTGTAACCCCCGGATGTAAGCGGGAGAAGTAACACACTTACCTTTTCCCAGCAGCGCGTGCCTAGTCAGTTTAACAACCTGTAGATGTCATTAAATCTCCTTAAACATAAACGTCTCTTTCATTCAACATACCCCTAGACACCACCCTCTCTATTACATATATATATATATATAAGAGAGTGAATGTGAACTAATAGTAGGAATTGAAAAAGAGAGAAACTTCGAACACATAGTTCTGTCTTAACGTATTTTGTGCATAAGATATATTTCTTTTTTCTTGCGTTATTCCCCGTGCTTTTTTTTTTTTAGAGTAAAACAATTTTTTTAGTTTTTTAGTAAATAAATATTTTATGCGTATTTCTCGTCCTTGTTCTATTCCGATTTTTGACGCACTGTAACATAGTTGTATCCAAAGTTTTGATCAAACATGTGAAGAATTAAAGATTTCGGGAAAGTTGTACAGCACTCCCTTTTGTTATTAAACGCTTTTATAAGTTCACTTGCATGTAACGGAATCTTGGAACTCGATTTTCACCCACTTAAAAGGTCAGATTAATTCGAAATTTTGCACATTTGTCAAGGCCGATGACAATACAATAATTTCATAATTTTGTTCCATTGTCTCATCAGGATCGTCAGGAATCACGATAATCAGATTTGGCGACAATTAAATATATCACTTCCAGATTTGGCAACTTATTGCACACACAATTTTCAAATTTGCGACTAATTCGATATACTATTTTCAGATTTGGCGACTAATTCCAGATTTAGCGACTAAAAGAAAAAAGTTGTAACGCTACAGCGAGTGTTTTTAATTAATACACTTGTGGTTTATAAAAATAAAACAAATAAAAAAAGTGTTCTGTTTGTGAGAAAGTGGAGAGTGGGTGTGTGTTATCAATTTATAATATAAACATTTTTTCTGAAAATGAAAAAAAAAAATAGACTCTTAATGTGAAAAAAATAATTTATGCTCTAACTGCTAAATATTTTTATTTTTACAAAGCAATACGTTTAGAGTGATGATAGGAATTAACATTATGGCAATACGTTTAAAAGTGAGAATACGATTGACACTTAATATTACCATGTTTTTAATAACTCGCTTTCTTTAATGTCTATCCGGGTGAAATTTTGTAATTGATTTTAAACTGTGTGACTTCCGATGAGCTAGAGACTTGAACTTTGGACCATATCTCAGAAGTGGATGACAATGCATGAAAATGTAAAAAAAGGGAAAAAAACCGAAAAGGAGGAATTTTATACTTTTAGTCCGTTATAAAAACATGGTACATTAAATTTTTTTCTAATTCGAACTTTTTTTTTCTTGCCACACATTTTATTTATTTGACCAGTTCTATAAAGACGGAATCTAATATAACACCCAAGGCCCCGTAAACAGAGAAGAATAAATACACTTCAGACCCTTCAATTAAAATCCATTGAAGAGCAAGACTTATTCCAGCAGCCACGTAATTCTGGCTCCAAATATCAACTCAAGGATAAATTCAACAATGAAAAAATGGCAGTTTAAAAAACTAAAAACACGCTTTTATTGTAGATCGAACTAAAAAATGAAAAATAATTATAATTAAAAAAAATAAAGAACACGCTTTTATACTGAATCGAACTAAAAAGTAAAAAAATAATTCTTAGTATAAGAATTTTCTCGTTCATCATTTTATTCTTATACTAAGAATTTTTTTTTACTTTTTAGTTCGATTCAGTATAAAAGCGCGTTCTTTGTTTTTTAAATTATAATTTATTTATATAGTAAATTTGGCACTATGTGAGCCTGGCACAAATATGACAAACGTAATAATCGAAATACGATTTAAATAATTTTCCCACATTTCATATAAAATTGTATTTGCCTTACGGTTAAACAATAAGGCAAACAACACATACATTCAGGAAATTTTTGAAATCGACTAATATTTTGATATAATATAACAGTTCGTTTTATTAATATACAGAGAAAAACATATTTTCTGATATTGCTTTTTTTCAAAGAAATCAATCCAGTTTT